>MU734166.1:91801-159271 GCA_026770625.1 Nicotiana glauca | reverse complement strand
TTAATTGGAAAAACTCTTTTTATGTTTATATCCCTTTCGCCGGGGTGTAAGCACCGCAAAAAAGAGGTGTGACAGACCCCTTTGGACCGTCACAGTAATTTTTGTCTTATTACCAATTTTGCATCTTTATTTCCCTTTACAAACGAAAGTAATTGGTATTCTTAAAATTAACGAGAATGTTTTCATTTAATAACTAAATATATCTATTTTATTTGGTTTAAATGTAAAACTTCAGTCTAAATGTTGATAAACTTATCTGAAAAATAAGAAATATGCAGTTAAAATAAATAGCCAGTGCATCTAAAATATATATAAAAGGAAACACTAAGTAATTTGTACTACATTATTTTGCTTAAAACCTTTTCTTTGACAAAAAATAATGGAGCTTTAAGCAGGTATATTTACATATTTTTTCTCTCCTAGATAATACACAGTTGAAACAAATATTTATTGTATGTAAAAAAAAAATAAAAATAAAGTATACAATTGCAACTTCATTATTTTGATTGTACATATTTTATTAGGCAAAAAAATAATGGAGCTTCACCAACTTCTTTTTACTAATTTAACTCGATAATAAAAACATACAATTAAAATAAATAGTCATTTGTCTAAGAAAAAATAACAAGAAATACAATGTTGGTACTCCATTATTTTGGATAAAACTTTTTTTATTTGGCTTAAATGATGTAGTTTCAGTTAAGATTTATTACAAATTTGACCCCGAAAAAGAAATGGCGATCGTGCCTAGCTGGGCAGTTCATCAGGAGCTGCTATCTGGGACCAAGCGCTAAGCACTCTTGAATCATAGCCATTAGTTTCAAATAAAAAATTTTAAAAATGTAAAATTAAATGGGAATAAGATACGCATTGTATATTGAGAAGAAGCAAGAAGAAATACACAATTCATATCGATAAGTATTGTATATGACTATGTGATAATTGACGAAAAATACCCTATCTGAAAATTATTTTTCCACTCTCACACGCCTAAATGAGAGTGTTAATGCGCTTTGTCATGTCAGCGACCATGGGATATCAACTATCAAATAATAAAGTTCGGGTAAGTAACTAAGTCTACAAATAAGTTAGGTGTATAACTAATAATATTTTCCAAAATTAAAATTTTCTTAATATAAATTCCACTTTTTGTTCATAATTAATATATGCTTTCAGAACCTATTAACATTAAGTAATTCCATGAAAATCTTAGGCTCTTAGGGGTCGTTTGATACAGGGATAAGGTGGGATAAAGTGTGGTACTAAATTATTTATATTTGGTTGATGGTATAAATTTATCCGGGGATAAATTTATACCAATAAATTTATACCAACAACCAAACATAATATAAACTTTGTGCCAAACTTAATATTGAATATCTCATCTTATCCCACATTATACCATCAAATCTGATTTTGTTTTATCC
Organism: Nicotiana glauca; assembly: GCA_026770625.1. Lineage (NCBI taxonomy): Eukaryota > Viridiplantae > Streptophyta > Magnoliopsida > Solanales > Solanaceae > Nicotiana > Nicotiana glauca. The sequence continues at coordinate 157,844 of MU734166.1, read as the reverse complement.
TAACTCACTTGGAATATTATTCTAGGGATTATAATCCCAAGACTGTAATGCCGGGATAATTTAGTCTGCGTACTAAGTGACCCCTTACTTCCATAGAAAGAAATTTTTAAATGTACAGTTATGTACTAGAACTGTAATAACCCGACCGGTCGTTTTGAGTCCTAACACATTGTTCAGCAGTCTGAGACCATGAGTAGCTTCATTTCAGGTATTGTGACTTATACGCATGGTCGGAATTGAAATTCAGGAAGATCAGAGTTAAATTTAAATCAAAATCTCTCATTTCGGAAGCCTTAAGTTGGAGAAAATGGCTAAGATTGGAATTTTGAGTAAACGGCCTTGGAATCAAGATCCGAAGGTTCCAGCAGATTCGTATGATGATTTCAGACTTGGGCATATGCCCGGATCGGGTTTTGGATAATCCGAGAGTGTTTTGGCACCTATTGTGGAAGTTAGTATTTTGGAAGAAATTTTTTAAGTTTGGCTTGAAGTGTATTTCAGTGTTATCGATGTCCGTTTGGAATTCCGAGACTGGGAGTAGCTCCGTATAGTGATTCTGGAGTTGGGAGCACGATCATAAGTGAATTCGGAGGTCTGTAGGTCATTTTGAAGCCATTTGGCTAAAGATATAAATTTGAAGGTTTTTGAGAAGTTTGACCGGGAGTGGACTTTTTGATATCGGAGTCGGAATCCGATTCTGGAAGTTGGAATAGGTCCGTAATATCAAATATGATTTGTGTGCAAAATTTGAGGTCAATCGGACATGATTTAATAGGTTTAAACATCAGAATTAGAAGTTGAAAATTTCAAGGTTCGTAAAGCTTGGATTAGATGTCGAATGATGATTTTAGCATTGTTTGATGCGATTTGAGGCCTCGAGTAAGTCCGTAATATTTTATGGGATTATTTGGTATGATTGGTTTAGGTCCCGGGAGCCTCAGATGGATTCCGGATGGTTAACGGATCAAATTTGGAAGTTGAAGAAAGGGCTGAAGGATGTTGCTTCTATCATAACTGCATCTGCGGTTCTTGGACCGCAGAAGCGGGACCGCAGATGCGGCTAGGCCTTCGCAGAAGCGACCAAGGGCAGGCCCAGGGGAAACCACAGAAGCGTTCATGAAATCGTAGAAGTGGTTCCGCTTAAGCAGAAATTAGACCACAGAAGCGGTCCAGCCAAATTTGGCCAGAACCGCAGAAGCGACCCAAAACCGCAAAAGCGGTATCCGCAGAAGCAGATATGGAACCGCAGAAGCAGAAAGGGCTGGAGGCAGAGAGCTTGTTTTAAATCGAGGTTTGGTTCATTTCACCGATTTTCTCATGGCTTGGGGTGACTTCGGAGAGCTTCCAAGGGAGGATTTCGTCATCTATGTTAAGGTAAGTTACCCCTACTCATTTCCAAGTTAAATACAACATTATATCATGGAATTGGGCATGAAAATTGTGGGAAAAATTGGAATTTTTGGAAGAAAACCTAGAAACTTGATAAATTGGATTTTACCACGAATTTGAGCATGAAATTAGGAGTAAATTATATATTTGAGCTAGTGAAGCTATGGTCAGTGTATATCTTCGAGAAATTTTGGAATCTGGGCACGTGGACCCGAGGGCATTTTGGTCATTTCACTAAGCAGAGTTGGGGATTTGTGTAATTTGAATTGTTAACAAGTATTCGAGTATATTCTCGTTAGTTTGCCGCTATTTGGCTAGTTTCGAAATATTTGGCAACGATTCGAGTCGTCGGGAAGACTTGGAGGCCGTTTATGGATCTTCGGAGCGAGGTGAGTCTTCTTTCTAATCTTTTTAGGGGGGAATTTACCCCATAGGTGAGTTAAATTGGTTATGTGCTCCTATTATTGGGGGCTACGTATGCATGAGGTAGCTACTATTATGCTATTGTCCGGATAGTCTAGGACCTAAAAGTATATTATATTTAGATTAATTGTGAACCCATTGATGGCTTGAATTACTTAAATCACATTAAATCAATAAATGGATTTCTAAAAGACACTTAAGCTTCGTTTTCTAAAATTATTAAAGAGAATTGGTTTTTCTTGGATAATTGCTCTATGTTGACTTCTTGACTGACTGTCTGTTTGTGTGTGTTTATTTTGGAACGGGCTGCACGCCTCAGCAGATTAATAGATGCATCTATAGTCGCGTCGTCGACCCTCGGCAAGTGCACATTTATTTTTGTTGGATCGGGTCGTCGCCTCGGTGTGATTTGTGTGTACTTGTGTTGTTGCCTGAACTTAATTAAGTTATCATTGCCCTTTTATGGCCTAAAAATATTTAGATTATATTTAAAAATAAATTCTGGAAATTTTCCTATGAAAGAATTACGTGTTTACTTGTTTCTTCTATCTGGATTAAAATCATGCTTATAAATAAGTCCACCGTTAAATTTATATTAAGGACGAATCATTATTGAACCATTAGAGAGTGTCAAAGTTGACCATCTCGTCTCTACCCCTTCGGGGTTGGGATACTCATTGAGTACACGTTGATTACGTACTCATACTACACTTCTGTGCATTTTTGTTGCACAGGTATATATATATATACCTTTAACGGCCTACTGGGCGTAGCAGCGCGGATGATTCTGGGACTAGGTGAGCTGCATTGTTCGAGGTGACCCGCAGCTAGTGTAGTTCCTTTCAGCATTTTTATATTTATTCCATGTCCACTGTATTTCAGACAGATGTTGTATTTTATTTTCCTTATCAATAGATGCCCATGCACTTGTGATACCGGGTTCTAGGATGGTTTTTGAAAGATGTGTACTAGTAGTTGTTATTTAATTTGAATTGAAGTAGAGATTGTTTTAATTATAAAAAATGGAAGGAAAAATCCTAGATTTTCAAAGGTATTAAAAGAGAATTTAATGGATAATTTAGTTGGCTTGCCTGACAGAGGTGTCCGGCGCCACCACGACCCTTAGTGGATTTTGAGTCGTGATAACATGGTATCAGAGCACTAGGTTCCCGTCGGTCTCACGAGTCATGAGCAAGTCTAGTAGAGTCTCATGGATCGGTACGGAGACGTATGTACTTATCCTCGGGAGGCTACAGGGCTGTTAGAAGTACTTCCCTTATTGATTTCCTTATCGTGCGGTTCAATTCCTTTGAGGCTTATGCCTTTGATTTCTTCCTACTCAATCTTACGCGAGCGCTTGTTATAAATCGAAAATTGAAGGACTGTAATGGAACTACAAATGTGGTGCGGGATGATTCTCCTAGTATAGTTGATTGGACTATTATAGTCGCATTATGGAGGGGTATTCTATTGTTTCAGCTCAGTAACAGAACTTCTAAGGGCCTTAAGGCTAGGCACAAGTTGCCATGATGCTTATGAACAATTATTCCGTAGTGTTGTTGTGATGGTAAGATGTTTGCCCACATGTCGGGGCAGTCAATGAACTGAAGGGAGGTTTACTCAGCGAGTAATCAAGGGATTCAGTATTTTATTCCTGGCAGGGGAAAGGCAGTCAGACTGAGAATGTTCAGATATGGGCTGGTGGAAGTAATGAGGCTTGGTATTTGCAAGCGTGGTGGAGCTTTCTTTTATGAGAGGGTGTCGTGGTCCTGATTGAACGTACTAAGTTTTTTGGTGTTACAATCTGCTGCAATTCGCCTTTATGGCAAGATATTATGAAATAATATTGGAAATACAACTATCAGATATCATGTGGTGCAGTGGTTTAAGATCGAATCAGGATTTCTAATGTTTACGGATCGATAAAGATGACCTTTGGAAAGGTTTAAAAGTTAGCAGCCATTCTGGGTTCAAGTGCAGCGAAGATAGAGTTTATTCAAGGCAGCAAATTAGCAGCAAAGTTTGAGGAAAGACGTGTGGGAAGTGTCAGGTGGTGTCAAAATTTCCTAGAAGGCCAGGTATATGAAGCAACGGTCAAGTGGGTGATTAAAGAAGCGAGTTTGCCCAAAGTGGGAGAGTAGCGAATGTTGCATATAGGCTTGGTAGTAGAATGACTATGCGCTAAAGGAGAGTTTGGAATGATCCGGGATTTTAGCGACTGGCCATTAAAGTCGGCAGATGTAAATTGAAGTTTGGGCCATTATGCGGCAGGAGATTTGGTATAACGGGAAAGAGCTACTTGAAATAGAGAAGGGCACAGCATAACTCTGAATTTGGAAAGGTGTCGCCACACATTTAATTGATGTACGCAAGGAGTGAACGGACTGGTGCAGCTAGAGAGTGAGCTTGGAATCACGATTTGGTTGTTGATATCATAGTGATTGTATCTCGTGCAACAGCATTTGGAAGGTGTTGGGAAGTGATTACCGCAGGAAGGTTACTTCCCGTGAGCAGATTAGCGGTCGCGTGGTTGGCAAAGCTTTTGTGAAGAATTATATTGGTTATCCAACAAAGAGATCGGTCGTGCGAATGTGGATGATGATTCAAAATATGAAAGATGGGGAATTACAAAAAGATTCTAAAAATTTGCGGCGGATGATTGCGTAAGGTTATGTCAACAAGAGATAAAGGAGTCTGGTGAGTTCCAGAGTTGTGTAATATTAGCTTCAAGCTAAGTAGGAGAGTACCACCGCCTAAGATTGGGTTGCATGGTTAACTACTTGCGAGGTTTCCGTTTATCTGCATATCGATGGGTTGTTTCAGTTACGGGAAAAAACCATAAGTGGTAATTTGAGCGAATGAATTGTTGGAGGCATGCTATGGTTGGCCTTATTGGCTCATGTTCGGACTTGAAAAAAAGTTCAGGATTTATGCCTTGTATAGATACAGGTTTCAGAGGAAGTGATTTCGCCAGGTGCTTCGCCGAGAGAGTATTCGTGTGTTATAAGATTTATGGAGTGGATTATATTCGGGACCAAGTCAGAGCGGGTGGCTCTCAATAATGATCCTAGTGAATTTAGAAGTTAAAGTATGGTGCCCAATGGTTTCGATCCTATGAGTACAGTTAAGAATCAAGCTTTGTAGCAGCTTATGAGAAGGTGCCCAGAATGTTCTATGATACTTTGACTTGTGGTATAGCATTTGAGTGATATAAAATAGTTCGTGGGAATTGAGACAGCCTGGTCTCATGATTCCAAGTCACTCGGGGTGAGTGTAGATGGAGTATGTTATGTGTTGAATGGAGTTAGTATTATTTCTAAGGCAATCAAGGATAAACTGGAAGGAGGTGGATTGATTAGCCATAGTTGAATTGGCATATTGGGGTTAGTGATCAGTTTTCATTCAGCGTGATCAAGTTATGCGTATGATTTGTGGCGGTACGTGTGAGGCTTGTCGGCCGCCGTAATTGATGTTATTCAAAAGCATTCTTCTGTTATGGCTTGTTAAGTGGAAGCGGATTCTGGAAGGGATATGGTGGCTTGGACCACTACTTAGAGATTTGCATATCCTACGGTTATGGAAATTTACCTGTGTGTTGCTATGATTGTCCTGAAGTGATTTAAGTGAAAAGTTCTTATATGATGAAGTGTTAAAATATTAATGATTTGGGAGTTATGGTGAAAATCGTGTTCTATCGTATATTGGCACGTTGGGTGCGGTGAGAGGTATGGAAATTTGAAGTGAGGGTCAAGGTTGCAGTTTGGTGTTGACAAGGATGTCACAGGCACGGATGAGCAAGGAAAGGGTTGAATGATTAAAGTAAATTGGTATTGTCTTCAGCGTCACCTGAGATCGATGTATTGTGAAAGAGGCTTTGCATCCTGGTTAAGGGTTCTTGACCATTTTTTAGCATTAGTGCGGCCGATGGTTTTGATGTGAGGACCCATTATTTATTTCGAAAGATTATGGGAGCGTGTCCCATGGGAAGATTGTATAAGTGTGACATGTAGTCCCTTGATTGACTAAAAATTGAAACCAAGTATGAGGATTGTGGTAATATCATTAATTTGAGAATTTATGCCTGAAGGGCACTTTGTTTATTGGGTTATGAACTGGGGAGGTTGCTCCGGTTATAATGGTTGTTCTCGGGTGTTATGAGGAAAAAGGGAGTTACTATGTACCTTTGAAAGGTTATTAGCCAAGTTGGTGCAACTAGAAATCGACTTGAGATCAATGGATTGATTTATATGTGAACAGGGCTTTATATCAAGCCAGTTGTGTTTGTTTCAGCTAGTGTTCCCTATGGAGGAACAGTTGGGGTGTTATTTTGTCATCAGCTATTCCAGGTAATGATGTATTGCGCCGTGTGAGTTATGAGACAACTTGGTAAATTCGTATATGTTGAGGTTGCGCGTGGCGATGATGATATGTGAGCAGAATGGCTCTTGAGATTCAGATCTTGTATCGCACCTCAGTTGTGCTTGAGTTTTGTAGCCTATAGCGCTATGTATTTTCTCAGGGATGGTATTACGCACTTAGCGTGATTGCGATCGAAATTCAATATTTTTATTGTAATGAGTAGATTTAGCTCGAAGTGCAATCTCCGTATGTAAGATCTATGTGTGGATTGGGTGTCACACCGCCATGGGTATATTATTTGGATCGGGTTGCGCGCCGCAATAGTGTGACGTCGAGTCTGGTTTTCTATATGCTATTTTTGTGTGTTTCATTTCCTTTCTTCTAAGGGAAGTCCGTATTAGTGGGGGGGTTAGGTAATTCCTTCCAGAGTTCGATTTCCTATTTGTGATGTGTTCGGATTGGTGGCCTATTAGCACATTATGGCGTCGTATGAGACTTTTGATTGCATTCGGAGTGGCTTATTGCCTTAGCAGTTCGTACTGGGTGAGACGAGATTATGGGATTTAGGATCAGTGCAATCTGATTATATGAAGTATATTAAGGAGCAAAGATCATTAATGGTTTAGAATGTGGTAATGTTCCTTGTTAGAAGTATAGACTCAATGATTGTTTGGCTCAATAGTTGATTATGGATTTCGGCACATCTCATCCGTCGTGGCGGTATTGTAAGAGTTAGAGTAAGACTTGCGTGTGTCATGAGGTGCAATGGGAGCATCTGATTCGTTGAATTTTAGCTAAGTTGATCAGAAAATGTTACCGTGGTTCTGTGGATTAAGTGTTGGAAAGTAAGAATCCAGCAAAGTTACACAGTCAGGTTTGAGTACATCGTGTAGTGATTGATATGGCGATCGTATGTTGGAAACAGACCTGGCATAGAATTCCGGCTGTTGGAATTGGGCTCTAAGGCTTATTTGCTTGAATAAAAGGGAATATCTTCAGAATCTATCGAACTAATGTGCTCAACTAAGTTGTGGTAGCACGGGAAGGTGCATGAGGTGCTAAACAGTGATTTCAGACTATTTCAGTGTAGTTCTCAGCATGTTCGAGGACGAATGTGTGTTTCAGTGGGAGAGAATGTAACGACCCGACCAGTCGTATTGAGCCCTAGCGCGTCGTTCAGCAGTCTGAGTCCATGATCAACTTCATTTCAGGTATTGTGACTTGTACGCATGGTCGAAATTGAAATTCAGGAAGATTGGAGTTAATTTTAAATGAAAATCTCTCATTTCGGAAGCCTTAAGTCGGAGAAAATGGCTAAGATTGGAATTTTAAGTAAACGACCTCGGAATCAAGATCCGAAGGTTCCAGTAAGTTCGTATGATGATTTCGGAATTGGGCGTATGCCTGGATCGGGTTTTGGATAACCCGGGAGTGTTTTGGCACCTATTGTGGAAGTTAGCATTTTGGAAGAAATTTCTTAAGTTTAGCTTGAAGTATATTTCAGTGTTATTGATGTCCGTTTGGAATTCCGAGACTGGGAGTAGTTCCGTATGGTGATTTTAGAGTTGGGAGCGCGATCGTAAGTGAATTCGGAGGTCCGTAGGTCATTTTGAAGCTATTTGGCTAAAGATAGAAATTTGAAAGTTTTTGAGAAGTTTGACCGGAAGTGGACTTTTTGATATCGGGGTCGGAATCCGATTCCAGAAGTTGGAGTAGATCCGTAGCGTCAAATATGACGTGTGTGCAAAATTTGAGGTCAAGGTTCATAAAGCTTGGATTGGAGGTCGAATGATGATTTTAGCGTTGTTTGATGCGATTTGAGGCCTCGAGCAAATCCGTAATGTGTTATGGGACTGTTTGGTATGATTGGTTTGGGTCCCGGGGGCCTCGGGTGGATTTCGGATGGTTAACAGATCAAATTTGGAAGTTGAAGAAAAGGCTGAAGGATGCTGCTTCTGTCATAACCGCATCTGTGGTTCTTGGACCACAGAAGCAGGACCGCAGATGCGGCCAGGCCTTCGCAGAAGCGGCCAAGGGCAGGCCCAGGGGAAACCGCAGAAGCGGTTCCGCTTAAGCGAAAATTAGACCGTAGAAGCGGTCCAGCCAAATTTGGCCAGAACTGCAGAAGCGGCCCAAAACCGCAAAAGCGGTATCCGCAGAAGCGAAAACGGAACCGCAGAAGCGAAAAGGGCTGGAGGCAGAGAGCTTGTTTTAAATCGGAGTTTTGGTTCATTTCACCCATTTTCTCATGGCTTGGGGCGATTTTGGAGAGCTTCCAATGGGGGATTTCGTCATCTATGCTAAGGTAAGTTACCCCTACTCATTTCCAAGTTAAACACAAGATTATATCATGGAATTAGGCATGAAAATTGTGGAAAAAATTGGGATTTTTGGAAGAAAACCTAGAAACTTGATAAATTGGATTTTACCACGAATTTGAGCATGAAGTTAGGAGTAAATTATATATTTGAGCTAGTGAAGCTATGGGTAGTGTATATCTTCGAGAAATTTCGGAATCCGAGCACATGGGCCCGAGGTCATTTTGGTCATTTCCCTAAGCTGAGTTGGGAATTTGTATAATTTTAATTGTTAACAAGTATTCGAGTATATTCTTATTAGTTTTTCGTTATTTGGCTAGTTTCGGAACATTTGGCAACGATTCGAGTCGTCGGGAAGGCTTGGAGGCCGTTTATGGATCTTCGGAGCGAGGTGAGTCTTCTTTCTAATCTTGTGAGGGGGAATTTACCCCATAGGTGAGTTAAATTGTTTATGTGCTCCTATTTGTGGGGCTACGTACGCACGAGGTGATGAGAGTCCGTGCATAGCTACTATTATGCTATTGTCCGGGTAGTCTAGGACCCAATAGCATATTATATTTGGATTAATTGTGAACTCATTGATGACATGAATTGCTTAAATCACATTAAATTAATAAATGGGTTTCTAAAAAAGTGTTAAGCTTCATTTCTCAAATTATTAAAGAGAATTGGTTTTTCTTGGATAATTGCTCCATATTGACTTCTTGATTGACTGACTGTCTGTGTGTGTTTATTTTGGAACGGGTCGAACGCCTCGACAGATTAATAGATGCATCTATAGGCACGCCGTCGACCCTCGGCAAGTGCACATTTATTTCTGTTGGATGGGGCCGTCGCCTCGGTGTGATTTGAGCATGCTTGTGTTGCTGCCTGAACTTAATTAAGTTATCATTGCCCTTTTATGGCCTAAAAATATTTGGATTATATTTAAAAAGAAATTCTAGAAATTTTTCTATGAAAGAATTACGTGTTTACTTGTTTCCTATATCTAGATTAAAATTATGTTTATAAAATAAATGCACTGTTCAGTTTATATTAAGGACGAATCATTATTGGACCATTAAAAACTGTCAAAGTTGACCATCTCGTCTCTACCCCTTCGGGATTAGGCGGGATACTGATTGAGTACACGTTGATTACGTACTCATACTACACTTCTGTGCATTTTTGTTGCACAGGTATATATATACCTCTAGCGGCCTACTGGGCGTAGCAGCGCGGATGATTCTGGTACTAGGTGAGCTGTATTGTTCGAGGCGATCCGCAGCTAGTGTAGTTCTTTTCAACATTTTTATATTTATTCCCTGTCCACTGTATTTCGGACAGATGTTGTATTTTATTTTCCTTATCAATAGATGCTCATGCACTTGTGATACCGGGTTCTGGGATAGTTTTTGAAAGATGTGTACTAGTAGTTATTATTTAATTTGAAGTGAAGTAGAGATTGTTTTAATTATGAAAAATGGAAGGAAAAATCCTAGATTTTTAAAGGTATTAAAAGAGAATTTAATGGATAATTTAGTTGGCTTGCCTAACAAAGGTGTCCGGCGCCACCACGACCCTTTGTGGATTTTGGGTCGTGACAAGAATAGAGAAAGAAAGCCAATTACAAAACGAAGGAAGATCAGATTAATTAAAATATAAGAATTGAATCTAATATATTTGCAATAGCATTTTTAATCTGTTGAAAATAATTATTGTTGTATTTCTTATTGATTAAGGAAATAAATCAATTGCGTTTTGGTCGTGAGAAAAAAAGACTGTACAGTTATGTACTAGAACGAAGAAAAAAAGCCAATTACAAAATGAAGGAAGAGCAGATTAATCAAAACATAATAATTGAATCCAATATATTTGCAATAGCATTTTTTATTGGGTATGTTATTGTTGTATATTTGCAATTGCATTTTTTAATCTATTGAAAATAATTATTGTTGTATTTCTTATTGATTAAGGAAATAAAACAATTGCATTTTGGTCGTGATAAAAAAAGACTGCACAGTTATGTACTAGAACAGAGAAAGAAAACCAATTACAAAACGAAGCAAGAGTAGATTAATCAAAACATAATAATTGAATCCAATATATTTGCAATAGCATTTTTTACTGGGTATGTTATTGTTTTTGTTGTTGTATATTTGCAATAGCATCTTTTAATCTGTTGAAAATAATTATTGTTGTATTTCTTATTGGTTAAGGAAATAAAACAATTGCGTTTTGGTCGTGAGAAAAAAAGAATGTCTTTTATTAGTTTTTTGAATGAGATGATTAAGGACTTATAAGTGGAGTTTCTTACTTTATTGAGTTAGCTAAAGAGGATCAACAATCTTTATTTTTAGAAACTTACACTTTTGTTAACATTAATTTTAAAATCAAACAAAAATTTTAATATAATAGTTATTTAATTTTTCAAAGTTTTATATTTATTGAGATAAAATACACGTGCAACACGCGTAGTCTAAGACTAGTCTATAATAAATAGAGATTTTTACATTCCTATGCCACATAAGAAACCTTATTACCCTCAATGTTTAAGATTTGACCTAATTACACTTAGTATACCAAATTACCAATTCTATACCATAATTAATTAATGGTATAATTAATTGTACATTTTTTACTCTTTAATTAAAGGAATCTGCACGTTTTCCTCTCTTAACCCCTCAGTCCCACCCACGTTTTACCCATACCCACGTTCTTTTTACCATTTTCCATCTTCTGAAACCAAATTCTCCCTCTAAATTCACAGAAAATTGAAGAAACTTTTCAACAAAGTTGGTTCCCCATTTTACTCCAGTTAAAGTTCATCAATGAAGAACAACAAAGTTCATCAAAATTGAAGTCAAATCTTCAAAGTTCATGCACACATTTACCTTCAGCTTCAAATTATCTCAATGAAGAAGAACAATCCTTCAAATAGACAAGAGAGCAGCAATTCCATCATTGACAGCCATTAAAAAGCTTTGAAGCTTTGAATTCAAAATTGAATTTTCAAAATTCATTATTTGTTTTGATTGGATGTTGTTGAAAATAACTGGGAATATGTTTTGGAGTCTATATCTCAATTTTGAGGGATTTTGGTGAAGATTAGACTTGGTTTTGACTTAAATTCAGATTGAAACTCGAAGAAGAAGAGGACGATATATTGCAGAAATTGTAGACTATTTTTTTTTTTTGCAGAAGTTTTAGTCGTTTTGGATTTGTAAAAATAGAAAACAATGCATCTACAATCAGAATATAAATAATCCACAATTTATCTACAAAATATCTACAAACTGGATACATTAAATTTTAATATCCCAATTCCCATCCAATTGTAGCATAATTGTGATTTTTGACTTAATTACATTTTTTTAGAAGATTTGTAGAAGTTTTCGCTGTTTTTTATTTGTGAAAATAGAAAATAAAGCATCTACAATCAGAATACAAATAATCTACAGTTTATCTATAATTTATGCAATAGGTCTTCTTCTTCTTCTTCTTCTTCTTCTTCTTCTTCTTCTTCGAGTTTCAATCTGAATTTCAGTCAAAACCAAATCTAATCTTCACTAAAACCCCTTAAAATTGAGATATAAACTCCAAACCATATCCCCGATTATTTTCAACAACATCCAATCCAAACAAATAATGATTTTTGAAAACCCAAATTTGAATTCAAAGCTTTCAAGCTTTTTAATGGCTATCAATGGTGGAAAATATCTGGAAGAATATTTATTTTCATAATTGTAGTGCGTCTAAATAGGAATATCTGGAAGATATAATTTGATCTGATTTATGCCAAATCTTTTTAGAATATTTTGTTCCTCAATTTTAGTTCAAAAAATTAGGAAGATTCAACTACTATTAATTAGTATTTAATGATTGGAATAATAACTGTAGAAAAAATGTAGACAAGGCGGGTAAATTAAAAATTATGCATATTTTTTATAATAAGGTTTCATATATGGTATAGGAAAGAAAATATCTCTAATAAAGAAGGTATCAACTTTTGTTAATAGGAGGTAAAATTTCCTTGATACAATCACTAGTTGGACTGGCTCCCGGGCTCTGGCCCATGTTTTAATCCACCTATAAAACCCTGTTCTCGAACCCATTTAAGCAGCAGACAGTAGTGTCAGATTTGGCAAGGCCCAAATTGCTCCAAAAAGGAAAGGTCCATTTATCTGTCACTCTAAGAAAAGTCCATTCTACTCATACTAAAAAGCTAATATATTACTCTTATTAATAATTCATAATCCAAAAATTAAGAAGGAAGACCTTTCCACGAGCTTATGAGTTGTTTAATGATTGATCATACAATGCGCTTGCGGGATATGATTTTTCAGACCCGGCATTAAAATCATTACCAAAATAATTAAGACAATGAGTGTAATATCTTGAAATAGACCAGTGGTGAATCCAAATGCAAGTTCGAGAAATTTGAGGAATTTTCATATAGCACGACACTTTAGAGCTCTGAGGTCGAATTCAATACCTCTTACTAAGCGAGTACTCTAACCAACTAATCTGCGAAAACTTGTTGCTCTTTTGTTTCAGTTCAAAAACAATTGACGTCTTATTTCAGCTGTACGTGTGAATTTGCTATAAAATTCAAATATAATTTCAAATGATGATTTTTTGAAGTAGATATGAATAATAAATACAGTGTATATCTTCAATGTGTCGCATAATTTTTCCACATTTTTTTAGATAACCTTATCTAATGTGTGTAAAAAAGTATGTACAAATTATTCACTCAGTAGCTCAAAATCTACAGTAGAACTTAGATTTTTTTAGGTCGAACCTTATATATGTTGTGTAAAAACAAGTACACATTGAACTAGACATACATTTTAGAATTCACTCACTAACCCAAGATCTACAGCGCCTATATTTTGGATCCGCCACTACCCAGGACAAACATCAAGGAAAAGATGCATATAAAAAATCCATCTGGCAATACAAATATGCAGTATTTATAACAAATTTGCTTTCATAATCCAGGGAATGTTATGTACAACAATTTTATTTGCTGGTTGAGTAAACATGATTCCTCTCTGTTAACAATGAAATCTACAGAGGACACATATACAGAGTCCATTAGAAGTAATCAAATGCTACATTTTTCAGCAGCTGCTATGAACAATAAATACATATCATTAGCATTTCATCAGCTAAATTTATTCTCAGTAAACAATTTCAATGAATTTATTTGATGCCCATGTCCGGACCACATTAGAAACCTTATTTTCCTCGACCTGAAACCTTCTCAAATTTGGTGAATTTAACACAAATAACTCAACAGCCTTTGCCTCAATCCCACAACAATACATTACATCAACACTTCCTAATTTCTTGCAACACTTGGCCAATGAAACCATAGCTAAATTTGTCAACTTGGTACAACCCCTTAACTTCAATTCATTCAAATTGTTACAAGACACAACCATTGATATCAGTTCTTTATCAATTAACATGTCATTAAAAGACAAATCCAATTTCCTTAATTTCTTCAAATCCTGTCCTAATGTAGTCAACAAACCAGATTCTCTTTCCACTACATCACAATTTATCAAAGCCAATTCTTCAAGTCCATTACCCATAGCATTTCCAAGAATCTTTAGCCCTTCACCAGTAACAAGACAACAACTTTGTAACCTTAAACTCCTCAAACTCCTTAAATTTTCAGCAGCAGCTATCAAATGACTATTATCAAGATCAAGAGGCAATCTTAAATCAAGCTTCTGAAAATTAGTACAACATTTGCTTTGACTCAAGAAATGAAGTAACCCCTCTTTACTACCACCATCATATATCAACAAAGAATTCAACATACCACAATTCTCACCCAATTTTAACAAAACCCCATCAACAATTGCTCTACAAGTTCTTAATTCCATTGTTTCAAGACCCTCCAAATATTCAAGAAATGCTAAAAAAGAACTTTGATCACCAACACTTTCACAGCTTTTCAGCCTTAAATTTCTCACCTTTTTGCAATTTCTCCATAAAAAACTAACACCCTTATCCCTTGCTTTAATTCCAGTCAATAAAAGACTCTCTAAATTCAACTCAGAATCACAAGAACCAGAAAACTCAACAAAATCCAATTCCCTTGAATCCCCAGCTGAGTAAACAGATAATTCTTTAAGAGATTTATTAAAAGAAGCCAACCACATGAAATTCAAAGGTCTAAAAAGAGTAACAGCAAGAGAAACAAGATTAGGACAAGCAGAAAGAGAAACAAGAGAAAAATGAGAAACAGGACCGGTCAAGAATTTAAGGTGCTTAAGATTAGGACAAGATGAAGTGATTGAAAACAGTAATTGATCGGAGGAATCTACGGTGGCTGAGATTGTAACAGAGACAGTAGATAAATATGGGTAAAAATGAAGAAAAGAGGTAAAAAGAGGAATAAAAGGGGGTTCAATGAAACTGAGAGAAAGAGAAGTAGTTGAAGAGCGAAGAAGATAAAGCCACCGCTTACAGACTAAAGAAACGGCCGCGGAGGACGGCGGTGGAAGGCGGCGGAATATTTCTTGAAGAAGTTCATCACAGAGAATTGTATCCATTCTGTACTTTGCAGTTTGCAGACACAAAAAAATCAAACTGATTTCTATAGTTTTAGCTGTGAGGTGGCTTTATTTACCTACCACTCGTTATTGTTTATTTTTCTTATTTTTTTAAATTAGCTTTCATTTGCTTTTGGTTGTGATGTATTTTTCTGGTTATAATTTTCTTCCCTATCTTTTGTTTTTTCTTTTTTGTTTCTTTTTTTAAGGACTTAAAAAAGGGAGCAGTTCTCTTACGTGGAAGACACGAACAATGCCAAGTTATTGCAGTGAAGCAAATGCATTTCTCATTATTCACTTCTGGATTTAATTTGCTTAATATATATGATTTTGAAGGGAAGCGTTGCGCAACAGGAAAAGTGTTGATTTTTAAGTCATAGAAGTAGCTTCTTACAAAAATACAACATAAAATTGAGTATCGGTTAAAATCCGGCACACCCAATTTTACTGATTTACCGAGATCAGAGTGAAGGATCGAAGATTAATCACGTAGTAGATCAGACCGAGGCACGAGGACAAGGTACCGAGTTCGAAATTCGAGGTACCTGTCGAGATCGAGGCCAGTAGTAATCGAGACCAATTGAGACAGATATCGAGCAAGATCGAAGATAGCATAATGACAGAGTGGCGAGATATCCGTAACTAGTCAAAGATCATGGTGAAAATCTCGAAACGGATCAAACGATTAATTAGCAAATCATGAGATTTTCTTCTGTAATTAGAGTTATACTATGATTAGAATTCTTCTACTATATAAAGAGGAGTTCCAATCATTTATAAGACACATTGTTCTCGCATAAAAAAAAATAATATAACACATTGTTCATCAATTTGCTTTATTTTTAATTGTCCTGGTATCAATTAGTTCGAGGGCATTCTAGCTCGAGGGCATTCTAGCTCGAGGGCTGAATTCCGTTTCAACATTGGTTTGATTTACTTTATTGTTGAATTTCTATTACTATCTTCATATTTATCAATTGATATTAGGTGAAATCACGTGTCCTTAAACCCACATTATAAGTTTAATTGTTATTCAATTTTAAGGGTAAACATTATATAAGACCCAACATGGCTTGACCTTCCCTGAACATTACACATAGCAGGAGCTTTATGCACTGGGTAGTTCTTTTTTTATACGAATTTTATCTTCTCATTTTGTTTTAACTTGTTGTAGTACGTTACTTGTCTCATTGCGAATAAGTATTGTAGTTTCTTTTAAAATAACGTGATAGTATAATTTTTTTATATTTGTATACTGTATATAATAAGTGAAACCCTTCTCCTACTCATTATATCACTTAGGACCAAAGTGAGTAATTTCAATTTTCAATAGCGAAAAAGGAAACTAATTGAAAAGTGATAAATGCATCTCTTGATACTTGAATGGAACACAAAAGTGAGAACAAAGTAAATTGAAACCTACTTAAATTCTTCTGCACTACTACTCCATCTTAGCTGAAGTAGTTAACTATTAATTATTCTACAGAAATAAAAATTTGAATTGACAGAAAATTAAAATTTAAAAGATTATTTAAACAAAAAGTCCACGAATTAGGCTGTGCTTATATTAAAAAGCATAACAAAAATAGAAAGGCGCGTGCAATATGCTAAGCGATGACGGGAACTACACCTACTATTTATTTGTTTGTATCGAATTTGTCTACATCTTTTATCGCCCACCACGTTTGCTACGTTGGCACGTTTCTTAGACCGTTCATTTTATTTGTAACTAAGTACTACGTCCGTTTTAATTTATGTGAACCTAATTATTTTTTGACCAGTTTCAAAAAAAATAATTCTTTCTAAATTTGAAAATAATTTTAATTAAACTTATAATTCAACCCCTAGTGAGAAATTTTTATAACCACACAAATACTCTGGACCCTTTTTGAATTGTTTAGGACCATAAATTCTAAAAATCTTTAATTTTGTTTAAACTGCGTGCCCAATCAAACATATTCACATAAATTGAAAGGAAGGGAGTACTAATTTTTTTGCCTTTTGCATCATTAAATTTCTCCTTTTTGTCCTCAACCCAACTTATACTTTATTCTAAAAAAATTAGTAAATATCTTTTGGAGATGAGGGATAAGGTAAAAAAAAAAAAAGGAAAGGAAAATCGTTACGAATCTAAATTAATGAACAACAACAACAATAATTTAGTAAAATCTTATAAGTGAGGTCTGGAGAGGGTAGAGTATACGCAAACCTTAACCCTACCATGAAGGAGTAGAAAGGCTATTCCGGGAGACCCTCAGCTCAAAAGATGAACGAAGACAATAGATCTGTATACGGCTAAAACCGAGCCCACCCGATTTTACTATTTGACCGAGACCGGGAGGGTGCATCGAAGGACAACTTCGTAATAGAACACGCTAAATATGAGGATAAGGTACAGAGTGTGGAATCGAGATACCTGCCAAAATTGAGGCTAGTAGCAATCAGAGCCAAATGAGACATATATCGAGTAAGATCGAAGATAACACAATAATAGAAAGGCGAGATATCGGTGACTAGTCGAAGATCATGGCGTGAATCTCAGAACGGATCAAATTAGAAATGGTTAATCAGCTAATCATGGGATTTCCTTCTGCAATTAGAGTTATACCATAAGTAGAATTCCTCTACTATATAAAGGAGAGTTCTAATCATTTGTAAGACACATTATTGACAAACATAAAAGGAATATGATTCTCTTTCTCGCTTATACTCTTGCTCATCAGCTTGTTACATTTTTAATTGTTCTTGCACTAATCTGTTCGAGGGTACTCTAACTAGAGGGCTGAGTCCTATTCAAACACGGGTTTGCTTTACTTTACTGTTGATTACTATTATTAATCTTCTTGTTTATCAGTTAGTATTAAGTGAAATCACATATCCTTAAAATAAAATTATAAGTTTAATTGTTATCCAAATTTTAGGGCAAACAGTTTGGTGCTCGCCGAGGGACTAAGGATAATAGTGATTGCTTAATACTGATTCCGATAACACACACACACTACTTTAAGCTTTGTTCTTGTAAGTGTTTTTGTTTACAGGATAAAACATGTCAAACTCACAAACAACACCCACACATAGAGACAATGACCTCGTATTCCACGGAGAAAATGATAATATAGCCTCCTTAGGAATCGAGGTGCCTTGGACTGATCTCGAGGGAGTACCAATTGCTAAAGACATACCCAAGGGCGGCTCCGAAGCTGATTCTGAAGAAATTTTGCATGGCGGAAATACCCAAGTACAACAGGACTACTGATCATAATGACCATGTCACCTCCTATACATGCGCAATAAAAGGAAATGATTTAGAAAATGACGAGACATAATCTATTCTACTAAAGAAATTTAGGGAAACTCTATTGATGGGGGCAATGATATGGTATCACAATTTGCGACCTAATTCCATGATTCCTTCTCCATTCTTGCAGACTCTTTCGTAAAGGCACATTGATGTGCTAAAGAATTTTGGCACATTTAATATCAATTGCTTAGATTTTAGCTCGTTTCAAATGCAATTGTCTGTTATACTTATGTAATTTTATTGTTTTGCAGTGCAGAAGTCTTGAGGACACAAAGACATGGAAATGAAATCAAAAGGCCGCAAAGAGCAAGAAAAAGACAATATGCGGTCACAAACTGAACATGTGGACCGCAAACTCAACATGTGGACTGCATAATGCTCAAGGAGATCGCAAAACACAACAGATTATTTGGCCTATCCAAGCGAAGGAAATGCGGTCCATACGCATAACAAGTTTTCAAGCTCCATAATTGTAACGACCCGACCGGTCATTTTAATTTTTTACACTTTGATCGCCAGTTCTCGGACATGACTTGCCCCGTATGGTGTATTATAACTTATGTAAATTGTTGCTGTTGGGTTTCAGGTTAATCAGAATGGATTTGGAAGAACAGTCTCAGTTGAAAGATTAAAAATAGAAAGGTTTGACCAAGAGTTGACTTAATTGTATATGAGCTCGGATCGGAATTTTTATGATTTGGTTAGCTCCGTTAGGTGATTTATGACTTAGGAGTGTGATCACAAGTGGTTTTGGAGGTCCGGTATAGAAATAGGCTTGAATTTGCGAAGTTAGTATTTTGGCGTATTCCGGTTGATAGTTGAGATTTGGATCTGAGGGTCGGAATGGAATTCCGAGAGTTCTTGTAGCTTTGTTAGGCGATTTGAGGTATGTGTGCAAAATTTCAGGTCATTCGGACGTGATTTGGTTCGGTTATTGATCAAAAACGTGTTTCGGAAGATTTTTGAAACTTAGGCTTGAATCCGATGTGTTTTGAGCGATTTGATATTGTTTGAAGTGTTTTGATGATTGGAACATGTTTGAATAAGGTTTTAGGAAGTGTTGGTACAATTGGTTTGAAGTCCCGGGAATTCGGGTGAGTTCCGGGTAGGTTCCGAGTTGTTTTAGGCCAAAAATCATAGCTGTAGCAGGTCCAGAAGGGTTGCAGGCCTCGGAACCCACCCACGCGGTCCACACAAAAATAATTGCACCCGCGGTGAGTGCAGTGCGGACCGCACAAAAGCGGGCGTGACCGCGATAGGCGTCGTGCGGATCGCACAAAAAGGGGCGCGGCCACGGTGAAGAACCTCTCCGTTGGTCCTACTTCGGAAGCTCATATCTTTTTATCTACAAGGAATTTTGAGATGATTCAAACATGAGAGTTGTAGCCCTTCGTGTCTAGTTTCCAGAATGGTAAAGATATCAAATTTAGACATCTGTAGCGAAAGTTATGGCCAATATACTGAAGCCTGTCACTGCAGTCAAAAGTTGGCATGACCGCGGTCGTTTTTGCGCGGCCCGCACTTATTTTGCACGGACCGCGGTCATTTTTGTGCGGCCGCGGAGGCTAAAATCTGAGGGGTACTCTATAGATGAGGTTTTGGGACTTATTTGATATTTTGCCCTAGAGAGCTCGGATTTTGGCGATTTTTTGAAAGTTTTTCAAGAAATTCATCGGGATAAGTGATTCTAACTTAGATTTGGCTAGAGTACATGAATTCATTGAATTCATCATTTTATTCGTGATTTGGGATGGAATTTGGGAAGAAAAATTGTGTAATATTTCAAAAATATAAAAAGATGATTTGAAGGACCAAATGATATCAGAATTGGATAATTTTTATATGGTTAGACTCGTGAGAGTACGAGGGTTCTGAAAATATATATTTCATCCGATTCCGAGACATTGGCCTGAGGGGCATTTTGGTCATTTTGCCTAATTTTGTGCTTTAGCTTTGAATTAAATAGTAGAATCAGTTGCTTGAGGTGTTATTTATAATGTGTGATTGAATTGAATTGAATTGATTTGGGCCATTTGGAGTCGAGTACTCATGGCAAGAATGCGGTTACTAGTTGATTTTAGCCGGTTCGAGGTAAGTATCTTGTCTAACCTTGTGTGGGGGACTTCCCCTTAGGATTTGATTCTTCTTTGTTGCTTGAATTCCTTGTACGCAAGGTGACGAGTGCGTGCTCTGATTTATTTGTGGAAAATTGTCCCTTTTAGGTTCTTAGATCCTTGAAATCACCGAATATGAGGTTGTTCTTAATACGATTGAGTTCCCTGTTATTAGTCTCATCTCTACATATCTTACTTGGAATTTATTTACCATGTTTGGTGTATTCTTGTTGCCTAATTGATTTTTACTTGTTTAACTGTGGACATTTACCCTTCTATAGTCACATTATCATTCCCAACTGCTTGTCTTTATTTGGAAAATATTATTTCTATCACTTGTGCAATTAATTGGTCTTAATTGGAAGAAAGTTAGATGCCATGTGTTTAGGTAATATTTTCCTTAATTGTAATTATTCATTTCATGTTAATTTCCTTGTTGTTGAATTGAGTATTATGGAATCGTTGTTTTGTATTATTTCTTCCTTGTTGAGTTGTTCTTATTGCGCTTAGTATATCTCTATTACGGTTATTCCTTGTGAGTTAGTTGTACCGTCTTTTGGGTGAATGGAAATATCTGATTTGATTCCCTTGCTTTGTTCCTGTATATATATATTGTCATTTATTGTGTTGTACTTGAGATTGTGATGCACGAGGTTTCTTCCAAGCGGTTGTTGATACCATGATGCACGAGGTCTCTTTCGTGCGACTATTGGTACTATAATGCACGAGGACTCTGTTGTGCGGTTGTTGTTGAGGGGTTGCATGAGGTATTTTCCGTAATATTATTGTTATTGATGTTTTGCACATGTGGCGTAATAAGGCGGGATATGTTATATGCTCATATGTGGATTGCACATGTGGCGGAATAAGGTGGGAACATTATGATGCACGTATGGTGAAATAAGGCGGTGCTTATTATATTGTTATTTGCACACGTGGCGAAATAAGGTGGGCTATGTTAGGGGTTTGATTTTAATGAATTGTGATGGCCTGTGGAGGCATTCCTATTTTTGTTATTATTGTGATTGTGGGTTGCTTACCTGTATGAGCTTTATCGCTCAGAAACGTTACACGTGCGGTCCATTCTCCTATTCGTGTTTACTAGTTGATAGAATTATTGTTAGACCATTTGCACAAGCATACACGTAGATGAATACTCCCGTTAGAGGTAAATTGCTCCTATATTTGCTAAGGAGGGAGGTACGCCCTCGTTATTCCATATTATATATGTGAGAGTGGCAATAGTTAGCCAGTTAGTGGTCAACATGACTGAGAGTCTAATGGGGGCACAGGATGCCAAGTGTTAGATTTTAGATGTTGGGTTTTCGTGAGTTGTAGTTGTCTGAGACTTGGTGAAATTGTGGTAAGAGTGAATAAGACCTTATGTGAACATCATTGTAGGATATGAGTTATGGACTTGTTTTCCTTCCTTGCTGTGTTATGGCTTTTGGATATGGATTGTGATTTGTCATCGTTACGCATCCTCATTTATTATTTTGTTGTTGTTACTTGTTGTTACTTTCCCTTACTGTGAAATGTAGCATTATTGGTCATTCTGCGCAATCATTACATAGTTATATATCATTTCGTTGTGCCTATGATTATACTGTTTATTTGACCGGTAGGTGCCTTGACTGTTCCTCGTTACTACTCCACCGAGGTTAGTCTTGATACTTACTGGGCACCGCCGTGGTGTGCTCATGCTACTCTTCTGTGCATTTTTGTTGTGCAGATACACGTACCCCCACTCAGCTATGTCAGCCTTGGAAGAAGGCATATCGGTAGAGACTTCGAGGTATATCTACTACGTCCGCAGACCGAGGAGTCTCTTTCCAGCTTTCTGTAATAAGTATAGTCTCTTCAGTAGTTCTCCTTTGTGTAGACATTCTTGAGTCAGAGCCTCTTATATACCTCTTAGCTTGTGATTTGTGAGATTACGGGTTTTGGGATTTTATTTTATGCTTCGAGAGTGGTTGTTGTATGTGCCGAGGGGCACATTAATTACATGTTATTTTACTAGCTCAATTTTTAATTAATTTCTACCACAATTTGTTTTATATTCCGCATTGTTAGGCTTACCTAATCGTAGGGACTAGGTGCCGTCATGACATGTTCACGGAGGGCGAAATGAGGTCGTGACTAGTTGGTATCATAGCTCTAGGTTCATAAGAGTCAAAAATCACAAGCCGGTTTATTAGAGTCTCGTGGATCGGTATGGAGACGTCTGTACTTATCTGCAAGAGGCTATGTAACCATTAGGAAAATTCCACTTCATTTGATTTCCCTGTCGTGCGAAAATTTTGACTTCCACAATCCTAAACCTCTGTCTTCTGCTCTATCACATATGATTAGGACACGTACTACCCGAGTTGATCAGGCACCCGCGCCCCTTGCTGCAGCCATCAGAGGTCGGGGCTGGGGTAGAGTTCGAGGACGAGCACGTGGAGTAGCGAGAGCACCTGCACGAGCGACTGCCAAAGTACCACCAGCAGATCCTGCTGGAGTCCAGGCACCTAAAACGCCAACTGCTACTACTACTCCAGCCCTTCAGGAGACTTTGGCACAGTTCATGAGTATGTACACCACTTTAGCTCAGGCAGGATTGCTTCCCCTTGCTGCAGCCACATCCCAGGCCGGGGGAGGAGCACAGACTCCTGCCACTCGCACTCCTGAGCAGCAAGTGCATGTTGAGCAGGTCCTTGAGATTATTCATGTGTCGCCTGCAGCGCCAGTTCAGCCCGAGGGCATGGCAGCAGCTTCCGAGCAGGAGCAGAAGAGATTAGAGAGGTTCAAAAAGTATGATCCTCCGGTGTTTAGTGGATTAGCAATGGACGATGCCTTGTGATTCCTTGATGATTGTCACCGCATTCTCTGTACTATGGGCATCTCTGGATCGAGCGGTGTTTCTTTCACTACTTTTCAGCTTCAAGGGGCCGCCTATGATTGGTGGCGCACCTATGAGTTAGACAGCCCAGACAAGGTAGCTTCCCTGACTTGGACCCAGTTTTCAAATATGTTCCGAAGAGAGTTTGTTCCTCAGAGCCTCAGGAATGCATGGCGCACGGAGTTTGAGCATTTGTGCCAAGGTGTTATGACCGTCTCGGAGTATGCTGTACGTTACACCAGTTTGGCTAGACATGCCCCAACCTTGGTTTTTACTGTTCGCGAGAAGGTTCTCCGGTTCATTGAATAGTTTATTCCCAACATCAGGTCCAGTATGGCTCGTGAGTTAGAGATGGATATTCCATATCAGCAGGTGGTGAACATTGCTAGGAGGATAGAGGGTATGCATGCCAGAGAGAGAGAGGGTAGGCAGGGTCACGAAAGAGGGAGCAGACGAGGTCAGGAGAGAGAGTTTGAGGAGGCGAGGAGGCCTCGTAGATCGGGGAGATATATTGGTCCTTATTTTGGAGGCAGGGTGCGCCATGGTAGAGGTTTTGCAAGTCAGCCAGTTCAGTTCGCGCTTCAAGCTTTGCATGGTAACTCAGGTGTTCATGGGTCTCGGAGTACCCGTACCACACAGTTTCCACCGCCTCGTCAGCAGAGAGGGTGCTTTGAGTGTGGAGATACTAGCCACATGGTGAAAGATTATCCCAGACTTCGGACCGATGTGTCACAGCGAGGTAGTCGGGCAGGTAGAGGGCGCCCAAGAGGGGGAGGCCTAGCTCGTTGATGTGTTTCATATAGTAGACTTGAGGCCGGTGCGCCAGCTAATGTCATTTAGGTACTAATTTAGTTTTTTATATAGGGGCACTATCTGTAGTTCATCAGAGTTCTGCTTATCGGGGCGAGTTTCCTTGTTGTTGTTCCATTTATGGGAGCATTTCATGATTTGTACTCTATTTATGTCATTATTCTGTTGAGAGGTTCTATGAGTGATAGCCGTGTTTATCATCTATTTCTAGTTGTTGCCGAGATTTATGAGGCTAGTAGTAAATTCCTGTTGTCCGTTTCGGTAGGTTGATATGATTTCTGAGTATTTTTGGTTACGAGCTGTGATTTCTATGCTCCACCGGTATGGGAGCCAGTTTGTGTTGTAATTTGTAGACAGAATTGATCTAGTGAGAGTATCTAGATGGGTCGATGTGTACCCTACTTGTGATTCAGTGTTGAGGGCGGAACCCTCGTGATTTTAGGTGATTTGATATATTGAGACCGGGCTGTGTGCTGTGGTGAGAGTTATATCAGTATAAGATCCTTGTGAGTCTTTTATATGCTTTCATTCTTTCTTGTTAGATGTCTTTGTATATTTGTGTTTTAGAAGAATTTGTGCTAGTTGATTTGTTCGTTAGTTCCCTTATGTGTTTTCCCTTCCCATATTCGTTCATTTTCATTCTATGCTTCTTGAGTTTTAGTTTGTGGGGTGTGTACCCATTGGAGTTGGCTGAGATTTGGTTATTCGGGTGTTTTGTTATGTGGTTTCCGTGGTTATTGTATCATCGCCAGTGTTGTGGAGTTTTGAAAGGAGTTCCTATTGAATATGAGGCTTATGGTCGGTAAGGATTTGATCTCAGGCAAGTATTGCTATCAGAAAATTGTAGGCCTATGTGTGGTGTGTCATGTTGAGTGGTTGTACCCTATGTGTGTTGGCATGGATTGAAACAGCTAGTTGATACTGATACCAGATATAGATTTATAATCGAGCCATTTGGAAACTGATGGAAGGTGAAAATTCTAGCTTTAGGGCTTATGGGTATTACTAGAAGGGCTAAATTTCAGTCTAGATGGTGTCGTCATGCTTAAGTGGATTGGAGTTAAGTGGGATCACCCGCGGGTGTATGTTGGAAGTGCGCACTCAGTAATGTGAGGACTTTGAGGCGAATCTTAGCACGTTCGAGGACGAACGTTGGTTTTAAGAGGGGGAGGATGTAATGACCCGACCGGTCATTTTGATTTTTTGCACTTTGATCGCCAGTTCTCGGGCATGACTTGCCCCGTATGGTGTATTATGACTTATGTAAATCGTTGGTGTTGGGTTTTAAGTTAATCAGAATGGATTTGGAAGAACGGTCTTAGTTGAAAGATTAAAATTAGAAAGGTTTGACCAAGAGTTGACTTAATGGTATATGAGCTCGGATCGGAATATTTATGATTTGGTTAGCTCCGTTAAGTGATTCATGACTTAGGAGTGTGATCAGAAGTGGTTTTGGAGGTCCGGTATAGAAATAGGCTTGAATTGGCGAAGTTAGTATTTTGGCGGATTCCGTTTGATAGGTGAGATTTTCATCCGAGGGTCGTAATGGAATTTCGAGAGTTTCTGTAGCTTCGTTAGGCGATTTTAGATATGCTTGCAAAATTTCAGGTCATTCGGACGTGATTTGGTTCGGTTATTGATCAAAAACGTGTTTCGGAAGATTTTTGAAACTTAGGCTTGAATCCGATGTGTTTTGAGCTATTTGATGTTGTTTGAAGTGTTTTGATGATTGGAACATGTTTGAATAAGGTTTTAGGAAGTGTTGGTACAATTGGTTTGAAGTCCTGGGAATTCGGGTGAGTGTCGGGTAGGTTCCGGGATGTTTTAGGCCAAAAATCACAGTTGTAGCAGGTCCAGAAGGGTTGCAGGCCTCGGAACCCATCACGCGGTCCACACAAAAGAAGTGCGCCCGTGGTGAGTGCAATGCGGACCGCACAAAAGTGGGCGCGGCCGCGATAGGCGTCGCGCAGACCGCACAAAAAGGGCCGCGACCGCGGTGAAGAACCTGTCCGCTGGTCCTACTTCGGAAGCTCATATCTTTTTATCTACAAGAAATTTTGAGATGATTCAAACACAAAAGTTGTATCCCTTCGTATCTAGTTTCCAGAATAGTAAAGATATCACAATTTGGACATCTGTAGCGAAAGTAATGGCCAATAGACTAAAGCCTGTCACTGCAGTCAAAACTTGGCGCGGACGAGGTCATTTTTGCG
Organism: Nicotiana glauca; assembly: GCA_026770625.1. Lineage (NCBI taxonomy): Eukaryota > Viridiplantae > Streptophyta > Magnoliopsida > Solanales > Solanaceae > Nicotiana > Nicotiana glauca. The sequence continues at coordinate 131,482 of MU734166.1, read as the reverse complement.
TGGCCCGCACTTGTTTTGCGCAGACCGCGGTCATTTTTGTGCGGCCGCGGAGGCTGAAATCTAAGGGGTACTCTATAAATACGAGGTTTTGGGTCTTATTTGATATTTTTCCCTAGAGAGCTCGGATTTTGGCAATTTTTCGAAAGTTTTTCAAGAAATTCATCGGGCTAAGTGATTTTAACTCAGATTTGGCTAGAGTACATGAATCTATTATTTAATTCATCATTTTTTCGTGATTTGGGATGGAATTTGTGAAGAAAAATTATGTAATATTTCAAAAATACAAAAAGATGATTTGAAAGACCAAATGATATCGGAATTGGATAATTTTTATATGGTTAGACTCGTGAGAGTACGACGGTTCTGAAAATATTAATTTCATCCGATTCCGAGACATTAGGCTGAGGGGCGTTTTGGTCATTTTACCTAATTTCATGCTTTAGCTTTGAATTAAATAGTAGAATCAGTTGCTTGAGGTGTTATTTATAATGTGTGATTGAATTGAATAGATTTGGGCTATTTGGAGTCGAGTACTCGTGGCAAGAACGCGGTTGTTAGTTGATTTTAGCCGGTTCGAGGTAAGTATCTTGTCTAACCTTGTGTGGGGGACTTCCCCTCAGGATTTGAGTCTTCTTTGTTGCTTGTATTCCTTGAACGTGAGGTGACGAGTGCGTGCTCAGATTTATTTGTGGAAAATTATCCCTTTTAGGTTCTTAGATCCTTGAAATCACCGAATATGAGGTTGTTCTTAATATGATTGAGTTCCCTGTTATTAGTCTCACATCTACATGTCTTACTTGGAATTTATTTACCATGCTTAGTGTATTCTTGTTGCCTAATTGATTTTTACTTGTTTAACTGTGGACATTTACCCTTCTATAGTCACATTATGATTCCCAACTGCCGGTCTTTATTTGGAAAATATTATTTCTATCTCTTGTGCAATTAATTGTTCTTAGTTGGAAGAAAGTTAGATTCCCTGTGTTTAGGTAATATTTTCCTTAATTGTAATTATTCGTTTCATGTTAATTTCCTTCATGTTGAATTGATTATTATGGAATCGTTGTTTCATATTATTTCTTATTTGTTGAGTTGTTCTTATTGCGCTTAGTATGTCTCTATTACGGTTATTCCTTGTGAGTTAGTTGTACTTTCTTTTGGGTGAATGGAAATATCTGAGTTGATTCCCTTGCTTTGTTCCTATGTATATTGTCATTTATTGTGTTGTACTTGAGATTGTGATGAACGAGGTTTCTGTCGTACGGTTGTTGATACCATGATGCACGAGATCTCTGACGTGCGGCTGTTGGTACTATAATGCACGAGGTCTCTATCGTGCGGTTGTTGTTAAGGGGTTGCACGAGGTCTTTGCCGTGCTATTGTTGTTATTGATGTTTTGCACATGCAGCGTAATAAGGCGTGATATGTTATATGCTCATATGTGTGTTGCGCATGTGGCGGAATAAGGTGGGAACATTATGATGCACGTGTGGCGAAATAAGGCGGTGCTTATTATATTGTTATTTGCACACGTGGCGAAATAAGGTGGGCTATGTTACGGGTTTGATTGTAATGAATTGTGACGGTCTGTGGAAGCATTCCAATTTTTGTTATTATTGTGATTGAGGTTTGCTTACCTGTATGAGCTTTATAGCTCGGAAATTGTGAGGAAACGTCGTACGTGCGGTCTATTCTCCTATTTGTATTTACTAGTTGATAGAATTCTTGTTAGACCACTTGCAAAAGCATACACGTAGATGAATACCCCCGTTAGAGGTAAATTGCTCCTATCTTTGCTAAGGAGGGAGGTACGCCCTCGTTATTCCATATTATATATTTTAGAGTGGCCATAGTTAGCCATTTAGTGGTCAGCATGACTGAGAGTCTGATGGGGGCACAGGATGCTAAGTGTTAGATTTCAGATGCTGGGTTTTCATGAGTTGTGGTTGTCCAAGACTTGGTGAAATTGTGGTAAGAGTGAATAAGACTTTATGTGAACATCATTGTAGGATATGAGTTATGGACTTGTTTTCCTTCCTTGTTGTGTTATGGCTTTAGGATATGGATTGTGATTTGTCGTCGTTACGCATCCTCATTTATTATTTTCTCATTGTTACTTGTTTTTCATTTCCCTTACTGTGAATTGTAGCATTATTGGTCATTCCGCGCATTCATTACATATTTATATATCTTCTCGTTGTTCCTATGATTATACTGTTTATTTGACCGGTAGGTACCTTGACTGTTCCTCGTCACTACTCCACCGAGGTTAGTCTTGATACTTACTGGGCACCGCCGTGGTGTGCTCATGTTAATCTTCTGCGCATTTTTGTTGTGCAGATACATGTAACCCCACTCAGCTATGTCAGCCTTGGAAGAAGGCGCATCGGTAGAGACTTCGAGGTATATCTGCTACGTCCACAGACCGAGGAGTCCCTTTCCAGCTTTCTGTAATAAGTATAGTCTCTTCAGTAGTTCTCCTTTGTGTAGACATTCTTGAGCCAGAGCCTCTTATGTACCTCTTAGCTTGTGATTTGTGAGATTTCGGGTTTCGGGAATTTTTTTTTATGCTTCGAGAGTGGTTGTTGTATGTGCCGAGGGGCACCTTAATTACATGTTATTTTACTAGCTCAGTTTTTAATTAATTTCTTCCGCAATTTGTTTTATATTCCGAATTGTTAAGCTTGCCTAGTCGTAGGGACTAGGTGCCGTCACGACATGTTCACGGAGGGCAAACTGGGGTCGTGACAATAATGGATCGTAAACCTCTAGTAGAAATTGCTAGGATCAGAAATGCGATGGCAAGATGCGGTCGCATATCAACAATGCGGACTGCATAATCAACATACGACGACTACCTTGAACCTAGGGTTGTGAAGATGCGATGGAACTAAAGAGAATGCGAACCGCATGTTTGTTATGAGATAGATATGTGATCGCATAATTGACCTGGAAGGGTATTTTCGTCCGAAATTGGCCCCGATCTTTAGCCTGCTATAAATAGATTTAATAGGGTTTTGTGGGGGGATCTGTTCTGAAAAAGGAGCTACATTCCAAGCTTTGAATATTCTCATCTTTTGGAAGCTTTGAGAGTGAAGAATCTTGCACTTTGTGAGCTTTATGGCATTTAATATTCTCATCTTTTGTATTTTAGCACGTGTATCTAGTTTTAAATACTAAGGTTGTGAACCCTAAATGGGTGTAATGTTAATGGGTGTTTAACATTGAATATATATATAATGGTTGGTTGATATATATTTATTTCTCATTCTTTATTTATTGTTGGTGGTTGCAATCATTAACAAGTGTCATTATATTCTTTCTTTACTTGGAAAAGTGAGTTAAGGTTGGTAGAAGTAAATATCAAAAACTCAAGGCTTTAAACCTTGTTTAATAAAATCGCTTAGGAATAAGTGGGTTTTATTTGACATAAATTGATTACTCTTAATTTCAACTCTTTTATATTTGGAAAAATCATAAAGAGGAAATACTACCCAAATATTGAAAAATATTGGGTAGTCATTTAGAAATTATTTGTATATCAAAAGGACCTTCCATTAGAAATATATCATATTAACACTGATAGCATTACATTTCATTGAAGGGGACACAACCTTAGTTTATTTAATCAAATTAGTTACAACTTTATATAATCATACTTGTTACTGCTTCACTAAATTACAATACCCTCAACTACAATTCTCTTGTTACTCTAACGAAATAGAAATACGATTTAAGTTAAGCTTCACACTACTCAAGTAAACTTTTCACGCCTATTCCATGTGGGATTCGACCCCAACCTAGTTGGGTTACTATATTTGACATATATTGCTTTACACTATTTTAAAGTATAATTTGAGCGTATCAAATTTTGGCGTCGTTGCCGGGAAATACGGTTTTGAAATTACTAACTAGTGTGCACTTTAATTTACATCTTTTCTATTCCATCACACTTTGCTTGCTTTTCTTAGTGTGATAGGTGAGAATGGCCGATTATGATGAAGAGGAGAATCCCTTTGCGGACATTAAGGAATACATTGATGACACCAATGCTATTCTCCCTCCACGGGTTGAAGCTACTACATTCAAAATGGAGCACAGGTTAATCCAAATGCTTAAGGCAGAAGGCTTATTCAGGAACTCTACTGATGATTATCCAATGCAACACCTTAGGAATTTCTTGTGTGTGCGCGCTATGCATAAACAGAATAATGTAACAGTTGATGCTTGAGATTGTGGGTGTTCAAATACTCATTAACTGGAGAGGCGAGAAAGTGGATTCAAAATTTACCTCCTCTATCTATCACTTATTGGCCCGAACTTGTCTGTGCTTTCTTGTCCAAGTGGTTTCCACAAAGTAAGAAGTCCGAGCTTAGAGACAAAATATTCTTCTTTAAGCAATTGCCAGGAGAACACTTACGTGAGGCGTGGGAACGATTCAAGTTGTACTTAGTGAGGTCACCGAACTATGGTTTTCTGGATACTATTTTGATGGAGAAGTTCTACATGGGCTTAGACCCATTGTCCCAATCCATAGCCAAAAACGCAGCAGACGGATCTTTCATGGATAAGTCATTCCCGAGGATTATACAGATTCTTGATAAAATGGCCAAATACAATCAAGTGTGGCACTCTGAAGATGCTAGTGGTGGACTCTCTTATGGTACTCCTTCTCTCACCAACATGATCAAATAAAATCAAGAGATATACCAAGTGATTGTTGGGATTGCTACGAACATTGATGTGTTGACAAAGATGTTCAAGAAAAAATCAAACGAAGAAAGTAAATGTTGTGGAAGACATGCAACCAACAGGAAATCAAGATTTCAAAGAAGACAACTATGTTCGCAATTCTCAAGGTGGGTACCGCCAACAAAATCAATGGAGGCCAAACCCGCAAGGGCAAGGCCAACAAAATTGGCGCAATGACCACGGTGGGTCGAGTCAAGGTAATTGGAATAACAACAATAGCAATGCCAACCAGAGTTCCAACCCCTATGTTCCACCAAAGGGGAAATATTACAAGGAGTGTCCTTCAAATGAATCCAAGTTGGAAGGAATGCTTGAAAAGATCTTGCAAAATTAAGAGAAAAGTGATGCTACAATGAAGAACATGTCCGAAATTTTGGGGTCACATACCATCTCTATACAAAAACTTGAGATGCAAATGCGAGTCTTGTCAAGAGAACAAAATCCAAAGCTCAAAGGTGCTCTTCCAAGTGATACAATTGTCAACCCAAAGGGAAATGTGAGCAAAGGTCCATGTTCTCATTGCATGGCTATTACTACTAGAAGCGGGAAAGTCCTTCAAGATGAAAGTAAACAAGTAGTTGAAGTGGATGATCATGAGCAAGAAGTTGAGGTACAAGTTGAAGTGTCAGTTGTTGTTGAAAGTGAGAAGCCCTCCCAAGAGGTGGAAGTCCAAAAATCAAAGCATGAAGAGGTTAAGGAAAAGGTGAAGGAGACCCCAAAATCTCCTTCACCAATTCCTCGACCTACTCCTCTATTCCCTCAAAGTCTTGCAAAAAGTGTAGATGATGGCAAGTTCGAGAAGTTTTATGATATTTTGAAGCAATTATCGGTGAACATCCCATTCTTAGTGGCTTTCCAAGAGATGCCGAGATTTGCTAAATACGTAAAGGACTTGATGACCAAGAATAGATCTACCGAGAATGAAGTGGTGAGTATGACTCACCGGGTTAGTTCTATTATTGCTAAAACAACCGTTGAGAAGAAAGAAGACCCGAGATCATTTACCATCCCATGTACTATCGGGTTGAGAGATTTTGCAAGAGCACTTTGTGATAACGGGGCTAGAATTTCTTGATACCTCTTGCTATTTACAAGCAAACGTGATTGGTTTTGCCAAGACCTACGATTATGAGATTGCAAATGGCTGATCGTTCAATCAAAAGACCCGTGGGTATTGTTGATGATGTCCTAGTGAAAGTGGGGAAGTTCCTTCTTCTGGCCGACTTTGTTATCCTTGATTGTGCGGTTGACAAGGAGATTCCTATCAAATTGGGAAGACCATTCCTTGCTACGGGAAGAGCTTTGATGGACTCGGAACGAAATGAAATAAAGTTCTGAGTGAATGATGAGGAAGTCACTTTCCAAGCTAGTAAGGGTTTGAAGTTGCCGAATACATATGAAGGGATCTCGGTCATAGATTTTGTTGATGAGGTCGAGGATGCTAGTGACATGATGATGGAGGAAGAGTGCCTTGGTGAGGCCGTGGCGGCAATTTTGGTAAATTTTGATGGTGAAAATACGGAGGGGTATGTAGAAGTCTTGAATGCATTGGAAGGACGTGGGTCCTACATTTATGCACCGAAGAAGCTCTCTCTTGAATTAGAAAATATAGCTACTCCTCCCGCAAAGCCTTCCATCATTGAGCCGCCACAACTGGAGCTCAAGCCACTTCCGTCACATTTGAGGTATAAATTTCTTGGCTTTAATGATACTTTACCCATAACCGTTTCCTCTTTGTTGGATGATGTGTAGGTAGGTAAATTGTTGAATGTCTTGCGGGAACACCGACAAGCAATTGGACGGACAATACCGGACATCCGAGGAATTCCTGCCAGAGTTTTGTGAGTATAAAATCCAATTGGAAGAAGGAAGCAAGACGAGTGTTGAACACCAAAAGAGGTTGAATCCATCGATGCAAGAGGTGGTCAAGAAGGAGATAATCAAGTGGTTGGATGTCGGGGTGATCCACCCCATTGCGGTCAGTTCTTGGGTGAGCTAGTGCAATGTGTGCCAAAGAAGAGACGCATGACAGTGATCAACAATGAAAAGAATGAACTCATCCCAATAAGGACGGTCACCAGGTGGAGAGTGTGCATGGAATATCGGAAGCTCAATAGTGCCACGTGCAAAGAAAATTTCCCTATGCCTTTTATTGATCAAATGCTTGATCGGCTAGCGGGAAGGTCATTCTATTGCTTCCTTGATGGATATTCCGGCTACAGCCAAATCAACATAGTATTGGAAGATCAAGATAAGACAACATTCACTTGCCCATATGGAACATTTGCCTCTAGCCAAATGCCTTTTGGATTATGCAACACTCCGGCTACCTTCCAAAGATGCATGATGTCCCTCTTCTCATATATGGTGGAGGATTTTTTATAGGTGTTCATGGATGACTTTTCGGTGGTAGGTGACTCTTTTGAGCATTGTCTTGAAAATCTTAGACAAGTGCTCAAGAGATGTGAGAAAACCAACCTTGTGCTAAACTGGGAGAAATGCCACTTCATGGTTGATGAAGGCATTTTCTTGGGCCATAAAATTTCAAAACATGGCATAGAGGTTGATCGAGAAAAAATTGAAATCATCTCCAAACTTCCTCCACCAACCTAGGTAAAAGGTGTTCAAAGCTTTTTGGGGCATGTCAGATTCTATCGGCGCTTTATCAAGGACTTCTCAAAAATTGCAAATCCTATGTTCAAGCTCCTTGAAAAAGATGCCAAGTTTGTGTTTGATGAAAAGTGCCTTAAGGCATTTGAGAAACTAAAAGAGAAGCTCACCACGACACCCATTATTATCACACCGGATTGGTATCTTCCATTTGAGCTCATATGTGACACCAGTGTGTGGGTATTTTTTAGAAGTGCTAGGCCAAAGGCATAACAAGGTTCTTCATGCTATCTATTATGCAAGCAAGACACCCAACGGTATGCAAGTGAACTATACTGTGACAGAACAAGAATTCTTTACCATTGTATATGCCTTTGAAAAATTTTGAGCTTATTTGTTGGGGTCTAAGGTGGTGGTCTACACCGATCATGGCCCTCTTTGCTATCTCATAGTGAAGAAAGATGCTAAACCAAGGTTAATCCGATGGGTCCTCTTATTACAAGAATTTGACTTTGAGGTCAAGGATCGCAAGGGCACAGAAAATCAAGTGGCGGATCATCTATCTAGGCTTGGAGAGGACGGATGACCGAAGGAAAATCTTGATATCAATGACGCCTTTCCTGACGAGCACATCGTGGCATTGTCTTCCTCATCTACTCCTTGGTATGGTGATATTGCTAAATACTTGGTTAGTGACCTCATTCCAGATGGATTGGAAACTTATCAGAAGAAAAAGTTTCTGAGAGAGTGTCAGCAATACTACTGGGAAGAACCATTCTTGTTCCGCATTTGTGCTGATAACATCATTGGGAGGTGTGTTCTAGAAGAGGAAATTATACTAATTCTAAAGGCATGTCATGACTCACTGGTTGGGGGTCATCATGGGTGAAATCGAATGACGACGAATGTACTTGAATGTGGCAACTATTGGCCGTCGATTTATCATGATGCCAACCAAATGGTCAAGGCTTATGACCAATGTCAAAGGCAAGGATCAATCTCTAAGATGCATCAAATTCCAATGCACTTTGTGATGGAGGTTGAGATGTTTGATGTGTGGGGGATTTATTTTATGGGTCCCTTTTTTAGCTCATGTGGTAAGAAATATATCTTGGTGGCAGTGGACTATGTGTCCAAATGGGTTGAATCAATCGCCTTACCGAACAATGAGTCAAGGAGTGTGACTGCATTTTTAAAGAAAAACATATTCACACAGTTTGGCACTCCTAGAGCCAATCTTAGTGATAGTGGATCTTACTTCTGTAACAAGGCTTTCATGGGGATACTGGAGAAATATGACGTCAAGCATAAGGCAGCCGCACCTTATCATCCTCAGTCAAGTGTCCAAGTTGAAGTTTCCAATCGGGAGATAAAGAATATTCTAAAAAAAACTATTAATGCAAACAGGACTGACTGGTCAAGGAAGCTAGATGATACATTGTGGGCATACCACACAGCGTACAAGACCCCTATTGGAACTTCTCTTTATTGGTTAGTCTTCGGCAAGGCATGTCATCTACCCGTAGATTTGGAACACAAATCCATGTAGGCTTTAAAAAGGTTGAACCTGGATTAGGCTGAAGCTACAAATTTGAGGTTAACACAACTCAATGAAATAGAAGAATTCTATTTCCATGCATATGAGAGCGCAGCTGTGTAAAAAGAAATGATGAAGTTCTTCCACGACAAAAAGATCTTGAAGAGGGAGTTCAAGTCGGGTGACTTGGTTTTGCTTTTCAATTCAAGGCTTAAGTTGTTTTCGGGCAAACTCAAATCGAAGTGGTCTGGTCCGTTCAAGGTGGTAAATGTTTCCCCTTTTAGAGTTGTGGAATTAGAATTAGAGGATGGACTCCGAACCTTCAAAGTGAATAGCCAGTGAGTCAAGCACTATTTGGGAACAGATGAAGAAAAACACTTGATGGAACAGTTGGCTCTCAAATATGGTCCATGCCCGACCAACAAGTAAGCCCAACGAGGGGCCAACTTTGTCGTGCTATGACATTAAATCAAGCGCTTCATGGGAGGCAACCCATGTGTGGTAACATTATTTTTGTCCTGTAATTTTAATTTTTGTTAGATAGATTAAATTAAGCAAATTGAAGTGAGTATTAGAGTGTAGGTGATCCAAAAGGTCATAAAAGAGGGTGAGATTGCGAATGAAATAGAAGAAAAGCCACCATGGAAAGTTTGCTACACGTATACGATCGCATATTGACTATGCGGACCGCATTGTGATCGCAGACCTGGACAGATTGTTAGGCACAAATTATGTTCCAAAATGCAGCAAAGTTGTGCACTTTGCGAACCACATATCAATTATGAAATTGCAAAGGTGCACCGCATCATGGGTGTGAGCAACCAGAGCTCAAACCATCGCATAACGCTTATGCGACCGCATAATGTGTTATGTGGTAGCTTACCCACCGCATTCTCACCAGTTAAGTAACCCTACCCCTTTTGCATACCTCCCTTCACTTGCACACAGGCACTCCCTTACACACACATTGCATTCAAACAAAACAAAAACAACACAAAAAAGTGGAGAGAGAAATGGCTAGTTTGCAATTAAACGAGTGAACAAAGATTACACTGAGTAAATTCATCTCTTTTCGAGCATCTCATTCATCTAAACTCTGGTATATTCCTCCTTTCCTACCTCATCTCTGTTGATTTTTTAGTTTTAATTTTGTTTTGTGTTATCTGGTTTTGTTTGTTTTCTCTTTCTCTTTGTTCTTTGTGGTCAACTGCTCGCACTGGGGGTTCTTGCATAAGTAGTTAAGTTCAATATTGTTGGGTAGTGAATTTAGGGGCACCATTGTAAAGGGTAGAGATGAGGACAAAGACTTTTGCAGGGCTACAAAGTCAATTTGCGGTCCGCATAATTGCCACATAAGAAACCTTAGGGAGCCTGGTGAAATGTGACAATGCGAAGGATTTTGCGATCATATATGTGTTGTGTGGATCGCAAATCCATCGCAAACCAGGACAGTTTGTGGCCTCTTTTGAACTATTGTGTGCGACCTATTTGTGATCGCGTATTCATCTTTGCAATTCCTTTTTCGATCGCATAGATGTTGATCTTTATAGGCATACAATTTCGCGATGGGAATGCGAACCGCATAACCCATTGCATTTTCTACTTTATTTGCAATATTTTTCTCTTATGTCTACTATGTCGCTCACAATTAAGTTCTTTGCATATATGGCTCCCAAGAAATCTAATTCTACTCGTGGACAAAAGAGGGCCTCCACCGGCCAACATGCACAACAAGCCAAGCGTTCATGACTAGACCTGTTGCTGAACAGCCTTCCCAGTCTGATGAGGAAGAGACCTTGCCGTCAGTCGACTTACAGGCTGAGGCAAGAAGAAAAAGGGAAGATTATTTCCAACTCAATTTTGGGGTCACAGGCTCTATGAGTCTGTATAAAGAGGGGCTCAAAAAATGAAAAATCCCGGAAGAGAAACAACTGAGCTTGAACGGGTTACATAAGCATTACCCCCACATACTGGAGAACATTAAGGGAAGAAAATGGGAGTGGTTTGCTGAGGTCCCAAATGATTTCAATGAAACACTGGTGCGGGAATTTTACGCTTCTTACGGGGCTTCCAGAACGCATCATCACAAGCGCAACAAAGTCTTCTATGAAACGGTCTTGGTTCGAGGGAAGCAAGTGTTGTGTGACACGGGCACTATAATGATATGTATTTCTCAAACTAGAGACCGGGAATAGCTGAGTACGATACCTAATGGGCCAACAAGGATAGTGAGCGTGCCTGGATAGCCTCAGTAATAGCAAAGGGCACCCCAACTTATATTGACCCTATGCACAAAATTTTCAAGGAAGATCTCACACGAGAGGATAGATTCTGGCTCAGCTTTGTCACCTCCCGCTTGATACCGTCTAGGGATGAAACTGATATAAACATTGAGAAGGCACTTCTCATTGCTTGCATTATGATCGAGATCATGATTGATTTGGGGGAGATCATCTTTTGAGAGTTAGGGATCCAAGCCAACCAGACGGCCATGTCACTTCCATTACTGTGCTTGATCACAGCTCTTTGTAAGGCTGTGGAAGTCCCTTTATTACCACATCATGACAAGACAGTGAAAGTGCTGAAGGATATTGATATCACGCGCATTAGTGATGCAGTGCCACAGGAGAGTGCTGCTCCTCCAGAGATTTAGATTCCCATTCTTGTTGATGCAGGCATCTTATCTTCTCAGACAACTATCTCTCCTCAGGCCACAGTGGCATCCACTACCACTCTACCACCCACTTCACAGGCCACCATTGCCTAGCCTTCTGTTGCACTGCCAGGTCTTTCACGGCTAGGTCTTTTTGCTCAGCATAAAAATGCTAAAGTAGATCGGCTTCTGAAGGACCTCCCCACACTTATCTGGCAGGCATTGACCCCTATCCAATCCTCAGTGACATCACTCCAACAACAACATACATCTTATGAGGATCGCTTGAAGCAAATTAAGGCGAGGCTTGAAAAAGTAAAGTGGGGTGAGGTTGGAGGCATGCCAAAGCACCGTGAATATGTTGACACACTAAAGGGTGAGCTCCATAAAATGCAAAACCTAGAGTTGGATCTATCCTCCCTCATGCCAAAGAAAGGAGAGCATGGAGCTGACACGTCCGTCGTTGGGTTAGATCTTGACTTCTCTACATTGATGACAGCTCCCGAGCCACAGACTGTCAGTGCTTCCAGACTCCAGCTCCCCTTGCACCCATTGACATACCTTCTGGAGAAGATTTTGGACACACTGTAGAGTCCGAGGATAGGGAGACGGATGAGGAGGAGACTAATGAGGAGGCATTGTCCGGGGAGGATGAGGGGCCTCAGGATAAAGGTAAGCAGGTTGATGTCACTACTACTGTAGAAGAAGAAGAAGCAGGTGTACAGCAGGCGATAGCAACTTGCTAGCAGATATGGTCGCCCAAGTTGATCCACCGAACACTCAGATACCATCAAGCGAGGCTAGCAGCTCATAGGCCCCAGTCCCATCATCAGGGCAAGTGGAGATCCCTCTTTCACTCGTGGAGGTCACTCCTCTAGCTGTGATCTCATCAATCCCAGCCCCAGTATTAGAGGGTGACCCCACCACCATTCAGTGGGCTACAGACTCCCATAGCTCTTAGTGCGCCCCAAGGAGCCCCTAAAACTCTGTTTTTACAATTCTTATTGGGGACAATGTATGCTTTTAATTTGGGAGTGAGATAGCCTTGTATATATTTTTTTACTCCTTAAATCTTGTACATTTTTTTGTGATCTTGGTATATATAAGCAAATTTCTCTTTAACTCTTGTATATATTTGTGTTATCTTTGTATATACAAAAACAAAAAATAAAATTATATATATATGTATAAACTAAAAACAATTAGATAGTTGTATGCATGTACATCTTTAGTAATTAGCAATGAATTCCCCCTGGTTTTTCTTTGCCGGGTTCTTTTCCAAGGGTGGTAATAATATAACCATGGCAGTAGGATGAAACATTTTGATCGGTTTGGTGTAATTGTCTAGTGTCAAGCATGTATGTTTGTAAATAACTTGTACCCTTCCGTTGCAAAAAAACATATATATAATATATATATATATATATATTATGGTTAATCATCTGTGTGAACTTAAGGCTCGCTCTTTGACTCTATGTTTACTTAGAATTGTACATGTAATATGATGAAAGCTCCGAGTTGCCAAGTGTTGACTCGAGAGATAAAACTATGTTGAGTCAAATAGTTCGTGCGCCATGTGTGTTAGTATTTGTATAAATAATTCTTGTGTTTACTCATGTCATCTAGAACTTGTCTGGTTGGTCTTTCGATGCTAATGATAATTACATTTGGTTGGAGAAATGACCTTAGGCATTATTTGTGTTATTTGAAAACCCAGTAAGCCTTTCAAGCTACCCATTGTATAAATACTATCACTAGTCATCCCATTTGAGCCTTTAACCTTTTCTTGGCCACCTCATTACAAACCTTCCCCCTTTTGTAAAATAATTCCTTCTTTGAACTAATCCCTTCTTGAACAAGTGAGAATGAGGCTAAAAGCCTAAGTTGGGGTTATGGTGTCAAGTGAAAATTGATAAGGTTGTACATTGAGTGTAGAAATGTATACCTCAAAATATTCACATGAAATTATTCAAGCTCCAAAAGAAGAAAAAAAAGAAGAGATATATGTATATATATAAATATAGAGCCTTGAAGAAAATTAGAGAAGTATTTAAGGTGGTTCTATGTTGATAACTATGATCCAATTAAGGCTATGTGGTTTGAAAAGAAACAAAGTGCAACAAGAAAGAAAAATGTGAGTAGTGTTCAAGGAGGGTGTAGTCACTTGTACCCCAAATGTTTATCCGATCCTTTCCTAAACCTATATTACAAGCTTAAAAAGTCCTTATGGGAACTCCAACTGAATGTTCTTGAATAGGCGACGAATTAAAATAAGGGCAAGCTTATGGTATGATGTGTTGTAACAATTGAAACTCTTTGTGAGAGTCAGTGTATTTGTCCCTTTTGTGTCATTGTAAATATTGTGATTTCGGGACCTTCTTTCTAGTGAGGGCACATAAATTGTGAGGTTTAACAGATGCTGAGTTCTTGAAGTCGAATACAAGTGCACTTAGCTGAGATTAACATTTTGTCAAATTGGTCTAGGCTCAACGTTCACAAGTTGATTGGTTTCTTTGTAAATTACAATGAATGTTCAGTAAGGGTAAATAAATGAAAGTACATACTTGTAAAACTGATGATTAACACCGTCCACGGTCACTATAGTACCATATCCTTTAGTTGGAGTCTAGAATAGGATACTGTTATTTTATTTGCTTGAGGACAAGCAAGAGTTTAATTGGGGGTATTGATGTGCCAGAGAATTTCGGCAAATGTAATATCAATTTCTTAGATTTTAGCTCGTTTCAAATGCAATTGTCTGCTATACTTATGTAATTTTGATGTTTTGCGGTGCATAAGAATTGAGGACCTAAAGACATGGAAGTGAAATCAAAAGGCCGCAAAAGAGCGAGAAAAAGACAATATGCGGTCGCAAACTGAACATGTGAACTGCAAACTCAACACGCGGACCGCATAATGCTTAAGGAGACTTCAAAACACAACAGATTATTTGGCCTATCCAAGCGAAGGAAATGCGGTCCATTATGTGACCGCTTAACAAGTTTGTAGGCCGCATAATAGATCGTAAACCTCTAATAGAAGTTGCTGAGATCATAAATGCGATGGCAAGATGCTGTCGCATATCAACAATGCGGACCACATAACCAACATGCGATGACTACCTGGACCTAGGGTTGTGAAGATGTGATGGAACTGAAAAGAATGTGAACCGCATGTCTGTTATGCGACAGATATGCGATCGCATAATTGACCTGGAAGGGTATTTTTATCTAAAATTGTCCCCAATTTGTAGCCCACCATAAATAGATTTAATAGGATTTTGTGGAGGCATCTGGTCTGAAAAAGGAGCTACATTCCAAGCTTTGAATATTACCATCTTTTGGAAGCTTTGAGAGTGAAGAATATTGCACTTTGTAAGCATTATGGCATTTAATATTCTCATCCTTTTGTATTTTAGCATGTGTAGCTGGTCTTAAATACTAAGGTTGTGGACCCTAAATCGGTGTAATGTTAATTGGTGTTTAACATTGAATATACATATATAATGGTTGATTGATATATATTTATTTCTCATTATTCATTTATTGTTGGTGGTTGCAAATATTAACAAGTGCCATTATATTATTTCTTTACTTGGAAATGTGAGTTAGCGTTTGGTAGAAGTAAATATCAAAAACTCAAGGCTTTAAACCTTTTTTAATAGAATTTCTTAGGAATAAGTGGGTTTTATTTAGCATAAATTGATTATTGTTAATTGTAATTCTTTTATATTTGGAAAAATCATAAAGAGGAAATACTACCCAAATATTGGAAAATATTTGTGACGACACGACCAGTCATCTCATGAGTTACCACTTCGTTTCTCCCATTTCTACTTCTTTATGCTTTGTTATCCATATTTTGTGGTATCAGGTTGGTCGGATCGAATTCGGGAAGGATTTGGTAAGGTTTGGGACACTTAGTCTCATTTAAGAAGGCTTAAGTTGGAAAAGTCAACCGGATATTGACTTATGTGTTAGAGGGCTCGGATGTGAGTTACGATGGTTCGGTTAGCTTCAGGAGGTGATATATGACTTAGGAGCATGATCGGAATGAGTTTTGGAGGTTTGGAGTAGTTTTAGGCTTGAATTGGCGAAGTTGATATTTTGGTGATTTCCGGTTGATAGGTGAGATTTTGATCTAGGGGTCAAAATGGAATACTGAGAGTTGTAGTAGCTTCGTTATGTCATTTGGGATGTGTGTGCAAAATTTTAGGTTATTCGGACGCGGTTTGGTTGGGTTTTTTATCAAAAGCGAAATTCGGAAGATTTTTAGTAACTTAGGTTTGAATCCGATATGTTTTGGTTGATTTGATGTTGTTTAAAGTGTTTTGATGATGGGAACAAGTTTGAATAAGGTATTAGGATATGTTTGTACCTTTGGTTGATGTCTCGGGGTCTCGGGTGAGTTTCGAGTGGTCAATCGGATCATTTTTTTGAGTTAAGGGAGTTGCAGATTTTGAGTTCCGGCAGTTGCAGACATTTTGGTCTTCGCGTTTGCGAAGGGTCGGGAAAGAAGGAATTAGGGTTGGCCTTCGCATTCGTGAAAGGGAGTCACAGGAATTAGGGTTGGCCTTCGCATTCGTGAAAGGGAGTCACACATTCACGAAGAGCCAGGATTTGTAAGCTTCGCATTCGCGAGAGGCTAGGTCGCGTTCGCGTAGGGTCTTTTTGGATCAGTTGGTTTGAGTCCAAGTTACTCATCGCATTCGCGATGTATGGGATGCGTTCGCGAAGGGTAAGGTTAAGGAACCATCATGTTCGCGATGTTCATGTCATGTTCGCATAGAGGAAAAATTGGTCAAAGTAAATTTGTGCTTCGCAGACGCAAGGGTTTGACCGTGTTCGCGAAGAAGGAAATTAATTAATTAAGGCCTGGGCAGAATGTTTTTACCTCATGTTGTCCGCGATTTTGGGACTCATTTCCTCCATAATTGGTCATTTTAGGAGATTTTTGAAGGAGATTGAAGAGGGATTCAAGGGGAAACGTTTGGAGGTAAGATTCTTGGACTTAAAACTCGATTATTATGTTAATTCCAACTAGAAAATCATGAAATCTAAGCCTCAAAATTTAAGAGCTAGGGCTTGAAATTGGAGACCAAACATTTGGGATTTGAAGGGTCATTTGTGGATGGAGTTTGATATTCTTGGTATGTATGAACTCATGGAGAGATAAGGAACCATTGGTGTAAAAATTTCTGAATTTTGAGACGTGGGCTGAGGGGTCGGGTTTGGTAATTTTGGGATTTTTTCCCTTTATCGATTGGTTTTGCTTGGGCTTTGTTCCCTTAGCATATTTTGATGCCCTCGTTCTGATTTTGGATAGATTCGACACGTGTGGAGGCCGATTCGAGGGGCAAAGTCATCGCGAGCTAGAGATTAGCTAGTTCGAGGTGAGTAATGATAGTAAATTATATTCTGAGGGTTCGAAACCCCAGATTTCACATCGTAGTGCTATATTGAGGTGAGGCACACGCTTGATGACGAGCGTGGAGTCGTTCACTATTGGGGATTATGACTTTGTCCGTCCCGATTAATGACTTTTACTGCGTATTTGACTGAAAACTATTTGATATCATCATTATTTGGGCTGAATGCCATATTTGGGCTTCATGCCTACTATTTGAACCCTTTGGGGATTTTTATTATTATTTCCTCACTGTTTTGACTTATTACTTGAACTCAGTCATGTTATTTTCCATTGTTTTCACACTCAGCCATGTTTACTCAATTTTAAGACTTAAATGATATTTTAAATGATATTTGGGTTGAGAAACACTGTTTTACTATCGCCCGAGGGGCTTGTGATGACTTTTGACCGAGGAAGGCCGAGGGCCTATATTGTGAGGAAACACTGACACTGATTTGAGGCCAAGGACCTGAGATATGCACATCATGAGGTGGGTTGATTGATATGAGGCCGAGGGCCTAGATTTGATGCCACGAGATGGCTTATTATTGCGCTTGGTCCGTAAGGGGTCCCTCTAGGAGTCTGCACACCCCCAGTGAGCGCGGGTACCTATTGTGATGTGAGATTGAGCCCGAAGGGCTGGTATGGTTCTGAGATGTTGCCTGAGGGGTAGATTTGTTTATACTGTGCCCGAGGGGCGAACTTCTATTTGTTTACTTTACCTTAACTGTTTGTCAATTTACCTGTTTATTTGTTGAGAAAAGGATTTTACTTGATTTTCACTGGTTTACTGTTTTTAACTGGTTTTGCTACTTCTTTATAGAATGGCTTGTGCCTTACGTGTTTTCCTACTTTCAGTCATTCTTTATATTCGGTACTTACTGAGTTGGAGTACTCACTTTACTCCCTTCACCTTATGTGCAGATTTAGGTGTAGCTGGTTTCGCTCCCGAGTGTTGATTCCTCCAGCTTCAGGTGGGCTTTCGGAGATTACGAGGTAGCTTTTGATGTTCGCAACCCCGTGTCTCTACTCCTATATTGTTTCTGTCTCTTTTCAGACATTTGTATTAGTTTATGGTTCTTAGCGGTATTGTATTCTGACTTATAGATGCTCATGACTAGACACACCCCGATTAGGGCTGTGTATGGGTATTCTTCTATGTATTTATGTTATTATCAGTTATTTTGGACTTATTCTTATCATGTTTAGCCTGTGCTTATATGCTTATCTGTTAATAATTGGAAAATGGAAAAAGTCGGCTAGCCTGGTCTTCACAAGAGGCGCCATCATGACCAGGTTTGGGGTTAGGGTCATGACAAGTTGGTATCAGAGCCAAGTTACATAGGTCTCATTAATCATGAGCAGGTTTAGTAGAGTCTCGTAGATCGATACGGAGACGTCAGTATTTATCCTCGGGAGGCTGCAGAACCTTTAGGAAAAACTTCATATTCTTGAAATTCTTGTCTTGCGAACTTGTTGATTCGAGTACTAAACTTCTGGTATTCTATTCTCTCACAGATGTTGAGGACATGCGCTACCGAACAGGGTGGACGACCACCAGTGCCACCAGCTACGGCCACCAGAGGCCGAGGACGCGGTCGTGGTAGTGGTAGAGCAGTGAGGGTAGCACTTGTAGATCCACCAGCTGACCCAGTTCAGGATCAGGTCCCAGTTGTGGATGCTCCAGCAACACCAGCTCAGCCACCAGTTGTGGCCATTGTGATTTCGGGTCTTCAGGAGGCCTTGGCTCAGATCTTATCAGTTTACACTGTCCTAGCTCGGGCGGTTTCAGCCACTACAGTCGCAACTACTTCTTAAGTCGGGGGAGGTAGTCATACTCCTGCCGCTCGCACACTTGAGCAGGTCGTGCAGGGACTTCAGACGCCAGGGGAACACCCCGCCCAGCCGGTTACAACTGCTCAGGACTATGTTGTTTCTGCCATGCCAGAGGACGAGCAGCATAGGTTGGACAGATTTGGTAGGCTTTAGCCTCTGTCATTTAGTGGTGTAGAGGGTGAGGATGCCCAGGGCTTTCTGGACAAGTGTCATAGGATGCTTCATACCGCGGGTATTCTGGAGACCAGCGGAGTCGCTTTTACTACCTATCAATTTTCAGGACCTGCTTCCACTTGGTGGGAGGATTTTGAGAGGCGTAGGCCTGTTGGTGTAGCACCCCTTACCTAGCAGCAGTTCTTCGTTCTCTTTCTAGAAAAGTATGTGCCGCAGTCTCGCTAGGAGAAGCTGCGTAGGCAGTCTGAGTGGTTGCGTCAGGGGGAGATAATAGTGTCGCAGTATCAGTTGAGGTTTTCTAAGTTGGCTCGTCATGCCATCTGGTTGGTTCTGATAGATAGAGAGAGGATCAGGAGGTTCGTTGATGGTCTTATTTATTATCTTTGTATTCTTATGACCAGGGAGAGGTGGTGCTACATTCGAGGAGGTTAGGGATATTTCCCGAGAGATTGAGTCTGTTCATCGCTAGGAGAGAGAGGAGAGGGAGGCCAAGAGGCCTCAAGGATCTAGTAGCTATAGTGGTGCTCCTTCGATGGGCCAGTTTTAGCACGACAGAGGCTGACAGGTCCAACATGGTCAGTCATATCGCTAAGGTTATCGAGGGGCGTCATTGGGTCATGGTTCCCACATTTCATTCCAAGGCCATTCATCATTTAGTGCCCTTCTAGCTCAGAGTTCATCCTGTGCTCCCTCAGTTCAGGGCTCTTCTATGGCGAGTGCATTTGCTACTCACTCTGGTGCGAGGGGTTCCCTTCAGTCCTCTTCTCCAGCACCGAAAATTTGTTATGAGTGTGGTGAGATAGGTCACATATAGAGGCAGTATTCCCGTCGTGTTGCTAGTTCATCTTAGTAGAGGGGTCAGTTATCGGCTTCAGCGCCAGTTGCTCTACCACTACCCGCCCAGCCAGCTAGGGGTGGAGCTCAGTCAGTGAGGGGTCTCCCTAGAGGCGGAGGTCGATCAGGGGGAAGTCAGGCCCATTTTTATGCTCTTTCAGGCAGACCCGATGTTATTGCTTCAGATGCTATTATTACAAGTATTATTTCAATCTGCCACAGAGATGCCTCTATATTATTTGATCCTGGATCCATCTTTTCTTATATGTCATCATACTTTTCTCATTATTTAGGTACACCCCGTGAGTTTCTTGCTTTACCTATTCATGTATCTACCCCGATGGGCGATACTGTTATTGTAGACCGTGTGTACCGGTTGTGTGTGGTGACTATTGGGGGTCTGGAGACCCGAGTTGATTTATTATTATTGAGTATGGTGGATTTCGATGTCATTTTGGGCATGGACTGGTTATCTCTATGTCATGCTATTCTAGACTGTCATGCTAAGACATTCACATTGGCTACTGGGTATGCCACAGATCGAGTGACGAGGTATGACTGATTATGTTCCTATTAGAGTGATCTCTTTCTTGAAGTCCCAGTGTATGGTTGGGAAGGGTTGTCTTTCGTATCTTGCCTTTGTGAGGGATGTCGGAGTTGAGGCTCCCACTATTGATTCTGTTCAAGTTGTGAGGGATTTCCTTAATATATTTCCTGCAGACTTGTCGGCATGCCACCGGATAGGGATATCGATTTTGGTATTGACCTGGTGTTGGGCACTCAACCCATTTCTATTTTGCCATATAGTATGACACTAGCGGAGTTGAAGGAGTTAAAGGAGCAGCTTCAGTAACTCCTAGATAAGGGGTTCATTCGACCTAGTGTGTCACCTTGGAGTGTGCCGATTCTGTTTGTGAAGAAGAAGAATGGCACAATGATAATGTGCATTGATTATAGGCAATTGAACAAGGTAAAAATTAATAACAAGTATCATTTACCTCGTATTGATGATTTATTCGACCAGCTTCAGGGAGAGAGGGTGTTCTCCAAGATTGATCTCCGTTCAGGTTATCACCTGTTGAAGATCAAGGATTCAGATATTCTTAAGATGGACTTCAGGACCAAATATGGTCATTATGAGTTCTTGGTTATGTCTTTTGGGCTGACCAATGCCCCAGCAGTGTTCATGCATCTAATGAACAGTGTGTTCTGACCTTATCTTGACTCATTTGTCATAGTCTTCATTAATGATATTCTGGTGTATTCGCATAGTCAGGAGGAGCACACAGAGCATTTGAGGGTTATGTTGCAGAGATTGAGGGAGGAGAAACTTTATGCAAAGTTCTCCAAGTGTGAGTTTTAGCTCGGTTCAGTGGCTTTCTTGGGACACATGGTGTCCAGTGAGGGTATTTAGGTTGATCCAAAGAAGATAGAGGCGGTGCAGAGTTGACCCAGACCGTCCTCAGCTATTGAGATTCGCAGTTTTCTTGGTTTGGCAGGCAATTATCATTGGTTTGTTCAGGTATTCTCATCTATCGCATCACCCTTGACCTAGTTGACTCAGAAGGGTGCTTCATTTGTATGGTCAGACAAGTGTGAGGAGAGCTTTCAGAAGCTCAAGACAACCTTGACCACAGCTCCAGTGTTGGTTTTGCCATTAGCTTCAGGTTCATATACCGTGTATTGTGATGCTTTGAGAGTAGGGATTGGTTGTGTGTTGATGCAGAGGGGTAGAGTTATTGCTTATGCTTATCGTTAGTTGAATCCCCATGAGAAGAACTACCTCGTTCATGATTTAGAGTTGGATGCCATAGTTCATGTATTGAAGATTTGTAGGCATTACTTGTATGGCGTATCTTGTGAGGTGTTCAATGATCATCACAGTCTTCATCATTTGTTCAAGCAAAAGGATATTAATTTGAGGTAATGGAGATGGTTGGAGTTGCTTAAGGATTATGATATCACTATATTGTACCATCCAGGGAAGGCTAATGTGGTGGCCGAAAGGTAGTGAGTATGGGGAGTTTGGCGTATATTCCAGTTGGGGAGAGACCTCTCGCAGTTGATTTTCAATCCTTGGCCAATCGTTTTGTGAGGTTGGATATTTCGGAGCCTAGTCGGGTGTTGGCTTGTGTAGTTTCTCGATCTTCTTTATATGATTGCATCAAAGAGGCTCAGTATGATGACCCATATTTGCTTGTCCTTAAGGATAGAGTTCAGCATGATAATGCCAGGGATGTGACCATTGGTGATGATGGAGTGTTGAAGATGCAGGGCCAGATTTGTGTGCCCAATGTGGATGGGCTTCGAGAGTTGATTCTGGAGGAGACCCATAGCTCGCAGTATTCCATTCATCTGGATGCCACGAAGATATATCAGGATTTGAGGCAGCACTATTGGTAGATAAGAATGAAGAAAGACATTGTGGGATTTGTAGCTCGGTGTCTCAATTGTCAGCAGGTGAAATATGAGCATCAGAGACTGGGTAGCTTGCTCCAGCGGATGGATATTCCAAAGTGGAAGTGGGAGAGGATCACTATGGACTTTGTTGTTGGACTTCCATGGACTTTGAGAAATTTCGATGCTATTTGGGTGATTGTGGATCGGCTGACCAAGTCCGCGCACTTCATTCCTGTGTGTGCTACTTATTCTTCAGAGTGGTTGGCAGAGATCTATATTCGGGAGATTGTTTGTTTACATGGTATCCCTGTTTCCATCATTTTAGATAGGGGCACTCAGCTTACATCGCTGTTTTGGAGGTCTGTGCAGCGAGAGCTGGGTACTTAGGTTGAGTTGAGCACAGCTTTTCATCCTCAAACGGACGGACAGTCTGAGCTTACCATTCAGATATTAGAGGACATGGTGTGTGCTTGTGTTACTGACTTCGGAGGGTCTTGGGGTCAGTTTCTATCGCTCGTAGAGTTTGCTTATAATAGCAATTACGTGTCGAGTATTCAGATGGATCTATATGAGGCTTTGTATGAGAGGCAGTGTAGATCTCCGATTGGTTGGTTCGATACTGGTGAGGCTAGGCTATTGGGGACATATTTGGTACAGGATGCGTTGGAGAAGGTGAAGGTGATTCATGATAGGCTATGTACTACGCAGTTGAGGCAGAAGAGTTATGCTGATAGGAAGGTTCGAGATGTGTCCTACATGGTTACCGAGAAGGTTCTATTAAAGGTTTCACCCATGAAGGGTGTTATGAGATTTGGGAATAAAGGGAAGTTGAGTCTGCGGTTCATTGGAACTTTTGAGGTACTTCGGAAGATTAGAGAGGTGGCTTATGAGCTTGGTTTTCCACCTAGCATGTCGAGTGTGCATCCAGTATTTCATGTCTCTATGCTCTGGAAGTATATTGGGGATCCGTCTCATGTTTTGGATTTCAGCACAGTTCAGTTGGAAGGTGATTTGGCTTATGATGTGGATCCAGTAGCTATTATGGAGCATCAGGTTCGGAAGTTGAGATCAAAGAATATAGCTTCATTGAAGGTGCAGTGAAGAGGTTGGCCCGTGGAGGAGGCTACCTGGGAGACTGAGCGAGAGATGCGGAGTAGATATCCTCACCTATTCGAGGCTTCAGGTATGTTTCTTGACTCGTTCGAGGACGAACGTTCGTTTAAGTTGCGGAGGATGTGACGACCCGGCCAGTCGTCTCATGAGTTACCAATCCATTTCCCCCATTTCTACTTCTTTATTCTTTGTTATTCGTGTTTTGCGGTATCGGGTTGGTCGGATCAAATTCGGGAAGGATTTGGTAAGGTTTGGGACACTTCGTCTCTTTTAAGAAGGCTTAAGTTGGAAAAGTCAATCGGATGTTGACTTATGTGTTAGAGGGCTCAGATGTGAGTTTCGATGGTTTGGTTAGCCTTGGAAGGTGATTTATGACTTAGGAGCGTGATCGGAATGAGTTTTGGAGGTTTGGATTAGTTTTAGGCTTGAATTGATGAAATTGATATTTTGGCGATTTCCGGTTGATAGGCGAGATTTTGATCTAGGGGTCGGAATGGAATTTTGAGAGTTTCAGAGCTTCATTAAGTCATTTGGGATGTTTGTGCAAAATTTCAGGTCATTCGGATGTGTTTTGGTTGATTTGATGTTTTTTGAAGTGTTTTGATGATAGGAACAAGTTTTAATAAGGTATTAGGATATGTTTTTGACTTTGGTTGAGGTCCAGGGGCCTCGGGTGAGTTTCGAGTGGTCAATCGGATCATTTTTTGAGTTAAGGGAGTTGCAGATTTTGAGTTCCAGTAGTTGCAGACATTTTGGTCATCGCGTTCGCGAAAGGTCAAGAAGGGAGGCATCAGGGTTGGTCTTCACGTTCGTGAAGAGGATTCACGCGTTCGTGAAGGGCCGGGATTTGTAAGTTTCGCGTTCGCGAGAGGCTAGGTCACGTTCACGTAGGGTCTTTTTGGATCAATTGGTTTGAGGCCAAGTTACTCATCGCGTTCACGATGTATGGGATGCGTCTGCGAAGGGTAAGGTTGAGGAACCATCGCGTTTGCAATGGTCATGTCGCGTTCTCATAGAGGAAAAATTGGTCAAAGTAAGTTTGTGCTTCGCGAACACGAGGATTTGACCGCGTTTGCGAAGAAGGAAATTAAGGCCTGGGCAGAATGTTTTTAACTCGTCTTGTCTGCTATTTTGGGCCTCATCCTCCATAGTTGGTCATTTTGGGAGAAGTTTGTAGGAGATATAAGAGGGATTCAAGGGGAAACGTTTGGAGGTAAGATTCTTGGACTTAAAACTCGATTATTATGTATATTCCACCTAGAAAATCATGAAATCTAAGCCTAAAAATTTAAGAGCTAGGGCTTGGAATTGGAGACCAAACATTTGGGATTTGAAGGGTCATTTGTGGATGGATTTTGATGTTCTTGGTATGTGTGAACTCATGAGGAGATAAGGAATCCGTTGGTGTAAAAATTTCTGAATTTTGAGATGTGGGCCCGGGGGTCAGGTTTGGTAATTTCGGGATTTGTGCCCTTTATTGATTGGTTTCGCTTGGGCTTTGTTCCCTTAGCATATTTTGATGCCCTCGTTCTGATTTTGGATAGATTCGACATGTGTAGAGGCTGATTCGAGGGAAAAAGGCGTTGCAAGCTAGAGATTTAGCCGGTTGGAGGTGAGTAATGACAGTAAATGATGTTCTGAGGGTTCAAAACCCCAGATTTCACATCGTAGTGCTATATTGAGGTGAGGCACACGCTTGATGACGAGCGTGGGTTCATTTACTATTAGGGATTGTTACTTGGTCTATCCCGATTAATGACTTTTAATGCGTATTTGATTGAAAACTATTTGATATCATCATTATTTGGGCTGAATGCCATATTTGGGTTTCGTGCCAACTATTTGAACCCTTTGGGGATTTTTATTGATATTTCCTCACTGTTTTGACTTATTATTTGAACTCAGTCATGTTATTTTCCACGATTTTCACACTCAGCCATGTTTACTCAGTTTTAAGACTTAAATGATATTTTAAATTATGTTTGGGTTGAGAAATACTGTTTTACTATCGCCCGGGGGCCTTGTGATAATTTTTGACCGAGTAAAGTCGAGGGCCTATATTGTGAGGAAACACTGACACTGATTTGAGGTCGAGGGCCTGAGATATGTAAGCCATGAGGTGGCTTGATTGATATGAGGCCGAGGGCCTAGATTTGATGCCATGAGATGTCTTGTTATTGTGCTTGGGCCGCAAGGGGTCCCTCTAGGAGTCTGCACACCCCCAGTGAGCGCAGGTACCCAACTACCCATTATGATGTGAGATTGAGCCCGGGGGGCTGGTATGGTTGTGAGATGTTGCCCAAGGGGCAGATTTGTTGATATTGTGCCCGAGGGGATAACTTCTATTTGTTTACTTTACCTTAATTGTCTGTCAATTTACTTGTTTATTTGTTGAGAAAAGGATTTTACTTGATTTTCACGGGTTTACTGTTTTTAGCTGGTTTCACTGCTTCTTTATAGAATGCCTTGTGCCTTACGTGTTTTCCTATTTTCAGTCATTATTTATATTTGTTACTACTGAGAGTATTCACTTTACACCCTGCACCCTGTGTGCAGATTCAGGCGTAGCTAGTTCCGCCCCTGAGTGTTGATTCCTCCCGCTTCAGGCAGGCTTTTGAAGATTACGAGGTAGTTGTTGACGTTCGCAGCCCTGTGTCTCTACTCCTCTATTGTTTCTGTCCCTTTTCATACATTTGTATTAGTTTATTGTTCCTAGTGGGATTGTATTCTGACTTATATATGCTCATGACTAGTGACACCCCGGTTAGGGATGTGTATGGGTATTCTTCCGCGTATTTATGTTATTATCGGTTATTTTAGACTTATTCTTATCATGTTTAGCCTGTTCTTATATGCTTATCTGTTAATAATTGGAAAATGGGAAGTGTCGGCTGGCCTGGTATTCACGAGAGGCGCCATCACGACCGGGTTTGAGGTTAGGGTCGTGACAATATTGGGTATTCATTTAGAAATCATTTGCATATCAAAAGGACCTTCCATTAGACATATATCATATTAAGACCGATAGCATTACATTTCTTTGAAGGGGACACAACTTTGATTTAGTTAATCAAATTAATTACAACTTTATATAATCATACTTGTTACTACTTCACTAAATTACAATACTCTTGTTACTATAACAGAATAGAAATACGATTTAAGTTAAGCTTCACATTACTCAAGTAAACATTTCACGCCTATTCCCTGTGGGGTTCGACCCCAACCTAGTTGGGTTACTATATTTGACATCGATAGTTTTGCACTATTTTAAAGTGTAATTTGAGCGTATCACACATGTCAGAGCAATAAAGGTTGTGACTGGGAAGTCGGACCTTTTCAAGGTGAAACAAAAAGATAATGAAATATTGACGGAGTTCGTATCTCGGTTCCAGATGGAATGTATGGAATTACCACAGGTCACAGACGATTGGGCTGTTCAATCCTTTACTCAAGGTTTGAATGAACAAAGTTTGGTGTCATCACAACAATTGAAGCAGAATTTAATTGAATATCTAGCGGTAACCAGGGCCGATATGCATAATCGGCTCCAATCAAAGATCAGGTTCGAGGATGATCAACTGGGGACCCCTTTTGATTTCCATTTATACGAACAGGCTCGTCAGCAGAACTTAGAGGGATATCGACACAGAACCTCGCTCGAATAGAGATCGATATTAATCATACAATGCAGATCGTAGAAACAGTGGCCGAAGATGCAATCCCATCTGAGATGATCAAATGAGTGATTGAGGACAGATCTCTCGAGGGATCATGAGCAAAATTGGATTCAATAAACATGTTGATCCCATAGAAGCACCACGATTATCAGAATACAACTTCAGCATTGACGCATCAAGCATTGTGTCAGCCATTGGGAGAATCAAAGATACTAGATGGCCCAGACCCCTTCAGACCAATCCTTCCCAAAGAAACCCTAACCAAATATGAAAATACCATGGTACCCATGGACATAGAACCGAAGACTGTAGACAGCTAATAGAGGAGGTGGCACGTCTATTCAACAGGGTCATTTTCGAGAATTCTTGAACGACCAAGCTAAAAACCATTTCAGAGACAAGGATACAAACAGGAAAAACGAGCAGGAAGAACCGTACACGTGATTCACATGATCATTGGTGGGGTCGACATTCCACAATGGCCCATGTTCAAATGCACTCTAAAGTTCACCATGGAAAAACGGACTCAAGACTATATGCCAAAAAGGCACTTTATCATTCAATGATGAAGAAGTAGAAGGGATCTCACAACCCCACAATGATTCTTTGGTAATCTTTATCTTTATGAATAAAATTCAACTTAAACGTGTTTTAATTGATCCAGGGAGCTCAGCTAATATTACTCGATCGAGGGTCATGAAGCAGCTTGGCCTGCAAGATTAGATCGTACCCGCAGCTTGGGTTCTCAATGGTTTCAACATGGAAAGCGAAACAACTAAAGGTGAAATTATTTTACCAGTAAATATAGCTCCGACTATTCAAGAAACCAAGTTCCATGTAATCTAGGGAGATATGAGATACAATACCCTTGTATCCTATTTAGAAGACCCTGGATTCACAATATGAGGGCAGTCCCTTCAACCCTTCACCAAATGTTAAAATTCCCGATGTCGGATGGAGTGAAAACGATGTATGGGGAACAACATGATGCGAAATAAATATTCGCAGTCGATGAAGTGATACTGATATCGGTGTTTTTGTCAACAAAGGGATCGGAGTCCAAAAAAAACAGAAAGCTAAATCGCAACCACAACCACCAACTTCGACTCAGTCGGGGAAGCAAGGAATGGATGAGAACGATGACTACTAGATCCCTCGATTGTGCATACTCCTCGAGGATTCTGACGCCACCAAATCGATAGTCGAAGAGCTGGAACAAGCCATACTGATCGAGCACCTACCCGATCTAAAGGTATACCCAGGTATGGGGTTAACCCCCGAACTCAGGGAAAAAATCATTAAATTTCTTATCAATAATATGGATTGTTTTGCTTGGTCCTACCTAGATATGGCAGGGATCCCGTCTGAGATCAATGCACATCGACTGCGCTTGGACCCAAAGTTTTGCCCAATGAAACAAAAGAGGAGGCCCCAGGCCGAGGTAAAATATACATTCACCAAGGACGAGGTAACTAAACTTCTCAAGATAGGATCCATTCGGGAAGTAAAATATCCTGAGTGGTTAGCAAACGTAGTTGTAGTCCCTAAAAGGGGAAATAAACTTAGGATGTGCGTAGACTATAAAGATTTAAACAAAGCATCTCCTAACGACTATTTTCCTCTGCCGAATATCGATCGCATGATCGATGCCACAACCGGCCATGAGATCCTTAGTTTTCTCGATGCTTACTCCGGGAACAATCAAATACAAATAAACCCGGAGGATCAGGAAAAGACTTCATTCATCACTAAGTACGGTACCTATTGCTATAATTTAATGTCGTTTAGACAAAAAAATACTGGTTCCACTTATCAACACTTAGTTATTGAATGTTCGAAGAATAAATAGGTAAATCAATGTGGGTTTACATTGACGATATGCTAGTTGTTGATACCCACTTTTTCCCTATAATATTTTAAAAATACATATATATACCTTCAAAACAATGCATGAGCACCAATTAATATTTTTCCATAATTTTTGCATTTTTAAAGGATTTTTTTAATTAATTTATCCCAGTATTTTTATTATATGAATAATTACTAATTGCATCACAAATGATTTTATAATAATTTTATGACTTAATTTTACTATTTATATTTATATTAAGTCTAAATATTTCACAAATAGCCACATTTATATTTTTTGGGTCATAATTGCAACAACTTTGCAATAATAGCCTATGTATGTATTATTATATTATTTTACTAGAAAATAGCTTTTTGTATTTTCTTTAGAAATATTGAGTTAAAACACTTTTATGCATGAAAATTATTTTTATAATCTGTTAATTATTTTTGCAAATTATTTTACTAATTAATTGGGTATTTAACAAATAGCCCTTTTTAATTTTATTTTTTACAACTCAATTGTACCAGCCCAAACCCCTTAAATACCAGTCCAATCCGCCCAAGCCCAGTTTCATACCTACCCAACCCAATACCTCGCTTAATCGTGGCCATTGATCTCTAAGATCAACGGTCCATGTTATTTCTTGCCTTTTTTTAATCTAAACGACTAACCCGAACCCCCATTCCCCTTTCTTCGCCTTCACTGCTTTCCCTAATCTCTCAATTCTCTCTCAACCACTCCCTAAGCCTTAATCGTCGTCACCAGTAAAACTCCCGTCTATGGAATTACCATGTATCGTTCGACCCTTAACGGCCTTATACACCTTCTGGTTGTTTGATTAAAAGGATTCCTAAGAGAATCGCAGAGAGATTCAACTTGCTTTTTGTCCAAAACTTGTTTACAAGCCCGTCTATTGTCATTCTCATTTGTGAGTACTGATTTCCTCCTATTTTTAGGTAGAATCTATGGCTTTGGACCAAGTTTCTTTCATCTCTATTATTTTTGGAAAAACCTAGTTTTATGCTACTTGGGTCTGTTCAGATCCTCGTAGATCTGAAATGTTCTGAGTACTATTTGGTATTTTTTCCTCAAAAATCTTCTATTTTGTTAATACTATTTTGATTCCATTATTTTTATGAAAATTAGGGTTCGTCGTAAAACTCTCTTCAAACGATTTTCAAACTCTCAAGTGTCTAATCTAACTATCCTTTACTCGCTTGGCTAATTTTGTGTGTGCTCTTTAAACCCTAGGTCTTTTTCTGTTTATTGGACTGATTTCTTCAATTTTTTCCTGTTATTGTGTTTATTTTTGTTAACCAGTTATATTGACTGATTTTATTAGGATTCGAAGTATATTTTTCAGCTAAAATTAGGGCTTCTCTGTGATTTTACTTACTTTCCTTATTTGTGACCTTTAATTGGTGTTACTTGCCCTATTCAGACTAATTAGTTTAATTTGTCAATAAGTGATTTGTTTACCTTATTTGATTCCAAATCAAGGCTGGTAATTGATTCTCCTTGTGTTAACGTGACCTTCCCGGATTCTGTTTGTGCAAATTAGTTGGGTTTAGCCCTAATTAACTGATTGATTATATTTACTTACTTTATTTATGAACTTCAATTTTCTTGCATTATTTGTTTGCCCTACTGAGTGCTATATAAACTCTCATTACTGATTCGTCAATGATACGAACAACGTTCAAAAACACACTGAACACAAGCTCTGCTCTCACTAAAAACCTTTTTGCTACTTGTGTTCATTGCGTTGTCTAGCCGGATGTAAGCCAAGGCTAGAACACAGAGTTCTGCATACCTTTCATCTTCTGTTTACTATTTTTAACTGGTATGTCTCTAATCATAATGTCCTTCACTATACTATGAAGTTTTTACCTATGTGCTCTCTTATTTATTGCTTTACTTCTGTTGAATTCATGTCTCTTTTGTACTTCAATTAGCCTGATTACTCATGTGTTTAAGCTTCCTATTTATTGCTTTAACCCAGCATGTTTACTTCTACGTTTAGACTCATGTCTTTCCTATCCTGAAACTTCAATCAGTATGGCTACTTTTGTGCAATTGAACTTGTATCTTCCTTGAACCCAGTCAATATGAGTACTTCTGTATTTTAGGTCTATGTCTTACTGCTCTTAATCAACATGATTACTTCTGTATTACTACTTCTAACCAGCATAACTACTTCTGTATTTGGGTCTATATCCTACTGCTCGATTCAGCATGATTACTGTTGTGTTTTAACTTCTATGTCTTCCTTGTATATTGCTTTAAGTCAATATGATCACTTATACTATTAGGCATGGCTGTCAGACTTATGTGTTTCCTTTTTATGACACTAAATCAGTATGTTATGTCCCTGTTAATCAATATGCTTTCACTCTCACCATGTTTTATGTGTTCCTGATTCAAGATTCCTATGTGACCAACCCCTGCTCCCTTATCTATCAGCATGCTATATACATACCTAGTGACAACTAATAATCTAAGCTAAATTTGGGCAATGTGAGTCTTTGCTTTGGAACTTTGTGACTATATTCTGTTTGTTGAAATCTTTGTTTTCAAAATGCTTCAATGACTATGTTTCATTTCTAAACTGTTTCCCTAATAAACTGCTTCACTTCTAAATGATTTTATTCCCAAACTGTTTTCTTAAAAGTTATTTCTGTTTTCAAGCACTATCTTCCACTCCTACTCTTAGAATATCTAGGGTCTTGCCCCTCCAGTGTGAGCACTGCCTAGGAGTACATGAGACTTTTCTGAACTTTAAAACACTGGGGTTGGCTCCTCCACATTACCCAAAAAACTGTTTTTCTTTAAAGGATCCTTGGTGTGAGCATTGCCCGGGGTCCTTGAGGCCCTTGATAGCTTTGACGCACCAGCATACCCTCTTGGATACTATGAGATATTGTCATTTTGGACTTGGTTGAAGGCCTGGTCCTCCAGGTTTTACTTTGGACCTATCCATGCTCCTTATAGTGTAGCAATTTCATTCCTTTAATTCGTTTATCACTTGGCCTCTAATAATAGTTCTTGTAAAACAGATATTGGGGATATTAGTAAAATGGGAGGGGCTTTTATATATATATTTTGGGAAAATCGGGTGAAAATCATGCTCTTAGGACTGTTATGATTATCTACATGCATTAGAAACCATGCCTATAGGATTGTTATGTGCATTAGAAGTCATGTTTATAGGACTCGTCTCACTATTTGTTCTAGATTTTTGTTTTCTAAACATGCATTAGAAACCATGCCTATAGGATTGTTATGTGCATTAGAAATCATGTTTATAGGACTCGTCTCACTATTTGTTCTAGATTTTTGTTTTCTAAAGTTCTACATACTCACATCTGAATTAGTGACCCTATTTCTAGGTTGTTTACCAACTCTGCCTTCATAATCATGTTCATAAACTCTCCTATATGCATTAAAGATCATGTTCCAGGACCTTTACTGCACTCGCCTAGATACCATGCCTACAGTCAAATCGTATAAAAAACAGTTTCTTCAGTAGCAATCATGCCTATCAAAAATAAGTATAAAATCAGTCCCAATACCTAGATATCATGCTTGTAGAGATAAATATATAAAACCAGTTCTGTAACATTTGTGATTATTTTTCAGCACTTAGACAGCATGCCTATAGGACATAATGAACCAAACTGCCTGCTTAAAATAGTATATTGGTTTATTAGGGCTCTAATTAACGATTAGATATCATGTTTATAGGACATATCTAATCCACGCCTAGGCAAGCCTGTAGGACAACTAAAACTTGAAATTGTAAAATTGTGCTTTGTTTAACTGTTTGTGAATCTCCCAGATCCAGCAAACCCTAAAATCAGTAGGCAAACTGATTAGGTCTCCACTTACTCGCTTTAATAAAATACTGCATATATTATTCTTTATGCTCACCTAGATATCCTGTTATAGGAATTTTAAAGTATCTGAAGTACTGTTGTTTGAGATGCGCAATTGCATATTTATTTGTGGAGGTAAATATGGGCCTTTAATTGTTCCTTTATATGATAGTCCTATTTGTTTTGCTTGTCGCTTAGATTTTTTCCTTTTAATCACTATAGGAAAGTCTAGATCCACCTAAACCAGAAGTCCTAAACACCTCTGGGACCATAGGAAAGGGACGGGTACTGCACGCATAGAGTACGTTTAGTTTGAATCGCTTATATAACCATTACGGGGAGGGCAATTGGGTAGTAAAAGATATGATGACATGTGCGCTAATGCCACGCGTAACACCTCTAATTGAGGAAAGCTTACCGGGTAATGCACAGAAGTGATCCTATAGGCTAATCAACCTAGGACCCCTTTATTCCCATTTTGTGATCCCTATGTGTTTAAATTAATTTATTTCCTTAATGACTAATTCACAAAATGATTTTGGCCGGGACCCACCGTTGTGGACCTCGAGAGGTGCCTAACATCTTCCCCTTAAGGTAATTTCGAGCCCTTACCCAATCTCTGGTAATGTAAACTGGTCTTATGAGTCATTTGCATTAGGTTCCCTAATGCACCCTAACCTGTTAGGTGGCGACTCTTCAAATTCCATACCCTTTTCCCAAAAAAGAAATGAGATGTCCTAAAAATGTTGAAACCCTAACTCCGCGAGAAAAAAAGGGGGCTCAACACTAGTTAAGTCCCTGTGATCAGAGGAACATTTGACACCTTTGCAGGAGACCTTCTATATAATGAGGAAATACAACATGAATCTCAACCCAAAGAAATGTGCATTTGGGGTCAGCTTGGGAAAGTTCCTCGGCTTTATGGTGTCAAATCGGGATCGAAATCAACCCAGATAAGATCAACTCAATCGAAGACATCACAATCGTGGACAATGTAAAGGTCGTACAAAGATTAACAAGGCACATAGCCACCTTAGGCCAATTCATCTCGAGATCTTCAGATAGAAGTCACAGGTTCTTCTCACTGCTTAAAAAGAAGAACAATTTTGCTTGGACCTCGGAATGCTAGCAAGCATTGGAAGAATTAAACCAGTACCTCTCAAGCCCTCCACTGCTTCATACTCCAAAAGCGGATGAGCAACTATACTTATAGTTAGCAGTCTCGAAAGTCGCGGTAAGTGGGGTCCTGGTTTGAGAGGAGCAAGGTACACAATTTCCTATTTACTATGTTAGTCGAACTTTACATGAGGCCGAGACTCTATATCCACTCTTAGAAAAATTGGTGCTTGCCTTAATAAGCGCCTCTAGAAAATTAAAACTATATTTTCAATGTCACCCGATTTGTATGGTAACCATTTATCCTCTTTGCAATGTTTTGCATAAGTCCGAGCTCTTGGGCCTAATGACCAAATGAACCATCAAAATCAGTGGGTATGATATCGAGTATCAACCCCAAACGACCATCAAGTCTCAAATCTTAGCAGACTTCATGGCCGACTTTACGCTAGCCCTCGTACTCGAGGTGGAAAAGGAACTTTTATTAAAAATGGTTACATCATCGGGGGTATGGATCCTTTTCCAGACGGTGCTTCGAACATGAAGGGGTTCGGGTAGGCATCATTTTGAAGCCGACCAGGGGCAACACAATTAGACAATCTATCAAAACTTCTAAGTTGACTAATAATAAGGTCGAGTATGAGGCCATGATTGCAGGTCTTGAGCTAGCTAATAGTTTGGGAGCATAGGTCATCAAGGCTAAATGTGACTCCCTACTTGTGGTGAACCAAGTCAACAGAACCTTAGAGGTTCGAGAAGATCAAATGCAGAGGTACTTGGACAAACTACAAGTGACACTACATCAGTTTAAAGAATGGACCCTATAACATGTACCTCGAGAACAGAACAGCGAGGCTGATGCCCTTGCAAATTTGGGGTCATCAGTCGAAGATGACTAAAGTAGCTCGGGGATTGTTGTACAACTTTCAAAGTCAGTGATCGAAGAAGGCCACGTCAAAACAAACTCTACAAGCCTAACCTAAGATTGGAAAATAAATATATCGAGTATCTAAAAAATGGGAAGCTTCCATCGAACCCTAACAAATCAAGGACTCTACGTACGAAGGCCACATGATTCACATTGGATGGAGATGGAACATTACATAGAAGAATGTTTGATAGACCGTTAGCAATATGTTTGGGTCTAGCAGACACCGACTACGTCCTGCGAGAAATTCACGAGGGCACTTGTGAAAATCATTCTGGTGCCAAATCATTGGTTCACAAAGTCATCAGAGCATGATACTACCGGCCCAATATGGAAAAGGATCCTAAGGAATTTTTTTGAAAGTGCGACAAGTTCCAAAGATATACGCCGATAATCCATCAACCCGGAGAGAAACTCTATTCGGTCTTATCCCCATGGTCGTTCATCAAATGGGGAATGGATATCATCGTCCCTCTACCATCGGCCCTCTACTATCGGCCCCAGGTAAAGCGAGATTCATCTTATTTATGACTGACGTTAGAGAAAAGAAATAGGCTTCATCAAGGGCCACATTATATGTCGATTCGGGATTCCTACCGAGATCGTATGAGACAATGTAAATGAATTCATCGGCAGAAAAGTAACAAAGTTTCTCAAAGACCACAAAATAAAAAGGATCTTGTTCATTCCATATCACCCCAGTGGGAACAGACATGCCGAATCAAAAAACAAGACCATCATTCAAAATCTGAAGAAAAGATTGAACGACGCTAAGGGAAAATGGAGAGAAATATTACCCGAGGTCCTCATTTGAATAGCCGCACAAAAAAAGCAGATCAAAAAGTAATACAATCGAAGAGACAAGATTTGACACTTTCGAATCGGGGACTTAGCTCTGGAAAAGTCACACTCAATACTCGAGATCCAAACGAAGGAAAACTTGTCCCAAATTAGGAGGGACCATATAAGGTCCTCGATATTGTCGGAAAAGGATCCTACAAACTTGGCACAATGAAAGATGAACAATTACCAAATAATTGGAACATATCACTCCTTAAACGATATTATTGCTGAGGGGTGACCTTCTATATTTTTATTTATATTTTATACTAACTAGTTGCAGGTGTTCGATCAAAGACATTGAAGTTTTTTTTCCAAACACGAAGTCCTTAGGTTTAAAAGCACGCACTGCACTCTTTTTCCCTTAGTCTAGTTTTCATCCGTCCAGTGAGGTTTTTAACGAGGCAACCATTATTCGTGCTAACTTACAGAAATTCAACAGTATCTGAGGCTTATTTACAATCAACCTTGAATGTTGGATCTTTTTTACAGTCAACCTCGAATGCTGGAGGAAATCACCCTCGGATGATTACAAGGAAAATGATTCGTGTCAACAGTGTTTCGATAGGTAAATTTTGTAGGTCAAACCGTCAAATGAACCGTGTCCATGTAGATTACTCGAGCCCTAATAGCACAACATGTACGCATGTATAATCTATTGAAAGAAGTATTTTTCCTTACCAGATGTTCTGTGCCTTAGAAAAATTTATACTTTACAATTTCATACTAATGATCTATTGTAGAATCTGGCTTAAGGTCTGATCAAAACTGAAGTTCAAACAACTTACCCCATACTCGGAGACTGCCGCTCAAAAATCGACATGATCGAATTATTAAAACTCAAGATCATTAGACCTTAAAAAGGCATTCCTCGATTTCATAGCCCAAGGCTACCCCACTTGGGGAATAATACTTCGAACAAGTTCGAAGTATAATCGGAAAATAAGCCCAAGAGGCAAATCCCAAGGCTATGGCCAAACTAACACGGTTCGGAGATGTACGAATTCCGTAATAAAAACAAGACTTCAAATACGTTTATAATCTGGTTAAAAAGTCTACTCTCGGAAAAATAATAAAAATGTCTCGACAACGTCAACCCTCGAAAAACCCTAAGGGGTATCGAATTATTCGAACCCTCGAATAATTTTGTACTGAACAATTTTGTGCTAAGGCACAAATAAACAAAGGGTTTTGATAACACTAAATCCCAAAAAAACTAATGGGTACAAACTTATTTCGTGCATAGGCATGACAAATTTTATATGATTAACTTTTTAACTCGAAAAAGGAGAAAAAAACCACCCTTTTGAGGCCATATCGGCCCATTTCAAGAGCCTAAGGGCCATTATATCTTTTGAGTTCGAGGAATCATCCTCACTCAACTAAAACCTAAGGCTCATCCTACTTCTAGTTCGAGCAAATACTCACTCGACTACAAAGACTACATCAGTTCGACTTCGATCAAGTTGCCTAAGCTTCGAATTTACGAACAAAATTGTCAGAAGTCATAGGTGAATCAAAATTTTCACAAGGCATAAGTGAATCAAAATTTTCATAAGGCATAAGCGAATCAGAATTTTTGCAAGGTAGAAATTGAGATAAAGATAAGACCGATAAAAAAGGAAATGTTTTATACAGATGAAGATATTTACAAAATACCGATCGAGGTCCTACACAAAAGAAAAATGGAAGAAGAAATACAGAGGCTCCTAACTATTCCCGGGGACAGCTTCTTTATCTAGGTCCTTCTCATTTTCGAACCCATCCTCCTCAGCATTATCATCATCATCGTCGTCATAAGCCAGCTCTCTAGCATTGACTTCTTACTCTTTGGCGTTTGTTATCTCGTCGGAAAGATTAAAACCTCGAGTATGGATCTCCTCGAGGGTTTCCCTCCGAGATTGGAATTTGGCGAGTTCACCAATCCAATGTGCTCGAGTTTTATCGGTCTCGGCGGCCTCTGTCGCTTGAACTTGAGTGGCTTCAGTATCGGCCCATAGACGGCCACGATACCTTTGCCTTTTTGGCTTCAGATTTGGCTTTTGCGAGTTCAGAAGTTAACCGGGCCTTGAGCTCCACTATTTTCTTTGCGTGAGCTGAGCTTTTCTCCTTCACGCCTTAAAGCTAACTCTTGGTCGATGATAATTAGGCTCGAGCAGTCTCTTTCTCTGCAGCCAAGTGGTCCATAGTTTGCCTCCACCCCAAGGTCTTCGCCTTCATCATGTTGACCTTTTCGTGGAATTGTTCGATCCTCTCGACCTTCTGCTACAGCTGTGATATTGAAATGTTAGCCACTGTTCCCGAATCGAGCCCATAAGCTTTTAATAGTGTCATTACCTACTCGATCAGGTTAGTCTGATCCTTGTGATCCTTAGCCAACTCGGCTCAGAGGTCCTTGATCCCCCATTCTTTTTGCCTGCAAAGAAGTTTGAGGGCATTCTTTTCTTCCGAGAGCCTTCGGAGGTCGGCCTTACACCGGCTCAACTCTGCTCGGGACTTAGAAAACTCCCTCTGATGAAGTCCTAAAGCCTATATGGAAAAGAGAGAAAGTTAGATAGAAAATAGAAGAATGTAACATCAACGAAGGGAATTGAGACTTACCTGATTCAGGGCTCGTTGAGCCTCATCAAAGAGGCTCGATGCGTCACTTGATCTAGTAGCATCCTCGACCCCCGGTAAACAAATCATGGAAGGGGTCCCCTTCCCCCGTGAACTCCTTCTACCTTGAGGGTCCTCAAAGCTTGGGCATCCCAAATTGCCTCTTCAAAAAAAGCAGGGAAAGTAGGCGAGTCTCCGATTACTATTGGCCCGAGTGAGTCACTTGGGGCGTTCTCCTCAATTCGATGGGTTTCAGGGCGGGTCCATTCAAACCTGCCCTCTGTTTCCTCATTTTGGTGGAGGGTACCATCGATCCTCAACGACTCGGGGACTTTTCCCGACTTCTTCTCTAATTACCCTTCAGCCCGAGGCGGGGCCTCACCAACCACCACTGATTCAGCGGTCTTTGGGGCGTCGATGGTTTTCTTCACTCGGGCCACCAGCTCCGAGCTATCATCTTCATCTTCCTCTTCTTCCTCCCTTAACCATTGAATCACATCCGCAGGAAGGGAAACAATGTCTTTATTTGGCTTATGAACTGGATTCTTCTTAGGCTTTGGATCCTCGGAGGTTAAGG
Source organism: Nicotiana glauca (assembly GCA_026770625.1). NCBI lineage: Eukaryota > Viridiplantae > Streptophyta > Magnoliopsida > Solanales > Solanaceae > Nicotiana > Nicotiana glauca. The sequence goes on along the minus strand of MU734166.1, from coordinate 92,698 downwards.
TCCTTTTCCTCTTCGTGTCCTTCGCCGGTATCGGAACCGAGGTCGAAACCTCCTCCTTACTAGATGGGGGCCTCATGACGGCATCCTTGCCCAAACTTGTACACGATGAAATTAAAAAGTAAAAGAAGGGCACCTTAATCGAATACTCAAAATACACAAAAGCGGGCTTACCATGGTTTTTGGCCTCCCATCGGCCTTTTGCTAAATAACGCCAAAAATGCTCGACGTATGTGAAGGTCGAGGCAAGGTTTAGAACCTAGTTCTCGAGGTTGGGAATCGCACGAGGCATCCAAGCAACCTCTACATCATGAAAGAAAACATTAAGGAGAAAAAGCAAAGGAATAAAATAATGCATGAAAGCTAGCAGTGAGATATTTACGCTTCATGTTCCATTTCTCAAGAAATGGCATCCTCTCTGTCTTGATTAGGTCGGAAGTCCTCACTCGAATGAACCTTCCAATCCAGCCTCGATCTTTGTCCTCATCGATGCTCAAGAACAGCACCTTGGTAGCTCGACACTGGAGTTTAATGAATCGCCTCGATAGATACGAGGGTTGTACAATCGAATGAGGTATTCGAGGGTGAAAGACATTCCCTCAACTTTGTTCGAGAAGAATCGGAGCAGGATGACTATTCGCCAAAAGGAAGGATGGATTTGGCTTAAGGTGGTCTGATATTGACGACAGAAGATGACAATGACGGGGCCAAGGGGACCTGGAGTGAAAATGGTAAGTGCAAACACTTAGAAACCCTTCCAAATGTGTAGTTATGTCTTCTTCGGGGGTCAGATCACCACCTCTTTATCCCCCCAACTGTATTTCTTCTTTACCTGCTCGATGTATTCTTCAATTATCAAGCATATATATCTCGACACTGGCTCGTACCGACCTGGAATTG
>MU734166.1:70906-83276 GCA_026770625.1 Nicotiana glauca | reverse complement strand
AAGTAAAACACATACAAATAAAATAATAATATGCATTATTATAAAAGTTTTAACTTAAAATAAATCGAAATACCTCAATTTAGATTTTTCTGAAATCGAATAGATGAAAACTTTGACACCAAAACCGTAAATCAACAATAACAAGAAGCTTTACTCGAGTGTGGGACCTACGTGCTTCAGCTTTTAGGTGTCGGGGGACCCAAAAAAAAAAAATTTTTTAATAAAAAACGGGACAGAATTTGGAGTATAAAAATATGGAGAAAAATTTTTGTTGAAGATGAATGAGACGGGTGAAGGAAGATGTGGGGTTATATAAATATGTACAACGCCAGTTTTTCTGGCGTTGTATCTGGTGCGACTGATACAACGCCAGTTTTTCTGGCGTTGTATATAGTATTGTTTTTTTTTTTTAACTTAAATACGTTTTTGAAGTTTGAATTAAACATAATTAGGTTCCCAGCGCGTGAAAAAGGAGTTCCCACACCATCCATTCTTATAACAAAGAGCTAAAAAGGGCATTCGGATACACTAAAACTCTCGCTTTGTGTGGGATCCGAGGAATGATCGAATCACAAGGGTCTTATAACAAAAAGTTACAAGCATGAAAATGTCGACAATATTATAAACATTAATATTAAACTCATATTTTTAAAGAAATAAGAACCATAAAATCATTAAGTTTAAATATTGAATTCAACCCATATATGTGGTAAAATTTTATTTTATGTCTCATACAACTGACACTAGTTGTATGAGGCTCCTTTTTGTCTTACAAATTTGTGGACCCAGATTTCTGTGGACCCATAAGGGTAAGATTGGGGTCCACAAATTTGTGAGACAAGAAGGAGCCTCATACAACTAGTGTCAATTGTATGAGACACAATTAAACTTCTCTTCTAATAGCCTATTTGGCCAAAATTCAAAAATCAATGTATTTTGATAAGTGTTTTTTTTTTAAAAATACTTTTGGTAAGAAGCAATTTCTGTTAATTTGAAAAACACTTCTGAGCAGCAATTAATGTTTGGCTAAACTTTTAAAAAGTACTTCTAAGTATTTTTCTCTAAATTACTTTCGGGGAAAAACTACTTTTTTCTGCTTTTCCAAAACTACTTCTACTTCTGCTCAAAAGCACTCTATTCTAAAAATAAGCATTTTTTTTTTTACTTTAGCAAAAATTGGTCAAACAGGCTATAAAGCACCCTGACACACATAAAAAGCAATTGGATGAAAACACAACAATATCAAAATAACATCACAAGCTACCCTAATAATTGACTTCTGGTTTCAGCACTAATTGGCGAAAATTAAAAATTTGAAGGTTTGGAATGTTCATAAGTTTGAGTGAGAGTTGACTTTGACAATATCGCATTCGGATTGTGATTCGGGGAATAAGTCTTCGATTCAGCATCAAGATGCAATGGTCTAACCATTGATTTCTGCAGTAGCAAAGATGTCAACCTTGCCAACCAAAATACGTTTTCTGAAGAACTTTAACTAGATTATGTATATCTCGAGTAATGAAACAAATCTGTAGACAATTTCCATTGATTCTCAGAGATATAGAAAATGATGAAGTTGGCTAGTATACAACATAATAAGGTAAAGTCCAAAGATGTCAACTGAGATGCATCTCCAGAACTACTTATTTCTGAATTCTGCACATTCCCATAGCAACAGTAATTAAGTTACATGCAACTGTTATTGATACACAAAAAGATAAATCATCCACGTTTTGATATATCACCACGGGCCATCTTTTAAAACAGGTGCTATATTCAGAATGAGCTATCAGTTGTAGCTTCTAGACATGCAAATATTGTAGCAAATATACGAGGCGCGAGCAAGGTGGTCCCAACACCACTGTCATTCAAAAAAAGAGCTTATAATCCAAATCAAAAGGTTTCACATTACAAAATTTATAAACTTCTTCTTCTTTTTTTATAACTGAGAGATCCCTAGGGTTAGTGGAGCACGGTTTATAATTCGGTGGATAAATGGGCCCGCTCCCTACTCCTCTACTAAAATACTAAGCTTTTGTTTGTCGTAGGATTCAAATCCTTAACATGCGCCTAACTCACACATCAAAAGTTGTACTCTTACCATTAGACCAAAGCCACGTGGCTAGTTGCATCATACAACTTTACACTTCTGAGAAGAACCGTACATACAGGTATTGAAGAAATGTACATTTAACAACTGCAATATGCTCTTTTTCCGATTACAACATCTGTGATTTCTTTCTAGCCATATAGTCCAAATTATACAGAGAGGAATTTCATATTCTAAGATAAAGAAACAAACAATTACATGAGAGAATTTCAAACAGATATGTATCTCTTCAACAAGCTAGCCTGGAAAGCTCAATCTATGTTCTTAGTGCCATTTTCTTAGTTTAGCAATTCCAGATGTTACTAATTTTGCGAAAGTGAAAGGAAATTGAATAATAGCGATAGTAAAGCTGAATAAGCTAAGTGAAAAAAAAAATCACTTCTTATTTGTTAAGCAAAGAAGGATCCTCCGCTATAGCGTTTATCAATAACTCTGTTGTAGTTGTATCAAAAGAGAAGCGCTTCCCGGTCATTCCATTTAAAAAAGCCTTCATATCACTAACATTGTTACTTCTAAGAAATCCTTGCACAATAACATTGTAAGTTGCGTTGCCTAGCAAACAACCATTATATTCTATTTTTCTTAGCATATCTCTAGCTTCATCTAATAACCCTTCTCGACAAATTCCATCAATTGTTGTGGTGTATATTATCACGTTAAGATGTAAGCCTGTCAGAGAAAGCTTTTCAAAAATAACAAGAGCTTCAAGCTTACCATTTTTACACAGGCCTTAATTTTTGAGTTTCCTTTCGAAATTCTCTAATTTTCCTTCAGTGTGTGCTACTGTGCTATATTTGGTTCGGAGTTTTGCAGAATTTTCTAAGTTTTTCTTTGTTTGTTGCACCCATGTGTTGGTATTGGGTATTTGTTGGGTATCTCTTATTCACTACTCTCTTCGGTGAGTTCTTCCACTGTGTATGTCTGAATTGCACATGAATGTTTGGAAAATTTTCTGCATAGGTTTAAATACGATTTGGGCATAATGAATTTCCATCTAGGACAAAAATGGTGAAGAAACAGACAAGATCTCATACGCAACCAAGGTGTTTGGCAATTTGTCTTAAATAGAAGAACTGTGTTGTTTACGTGAGAGCTAAATTCGACACTTTTGGTATGTATTTCTATGCTCAATTTTTGGATTTTTTAAAAGGACTGTTGTTTGACTTTTCTGTAGGTTATGGAAATTCGATCCCTTTAATTACATATTAACAAGATCTTCTGTTCTTTTTTGACATACTTAATTCTTATGTTATTTACTCTTTGATTTTCGCATTTTGAAAGATTTGACTTGAGAAACTGCATCAAAAAGAAAAAATAAGGAACGTTACCGTAAGGTGTTAAATTTGAATTTTCATATGCAATATTGCATTAAAGGCTAAAAATTTGAAATAGAGGTTTCAATAATTGTGTTGGAAATTTTGTTAACTAATAGTTCTAATGTCTAATTGGCACTTTCTTAATGTTAATACGGCCAGTTAGTATACCTCAAATTATGATTTTTTAATAATATGTAACTTTAGATGCAGGACCGCGATCTAATAACTGCATCTGTATATAGCAGAAAAAGAGAATCTCTCATACTGGAGCTTTCCTTCCGGAAGATGAACAAGGCTGTTCCTACTTCCTAATGTTGTGTTTGCTCAGGTACAGAAAAGACCTTTATGACCTCAAAAAAAAAAAGGTTCATTCAACAGTATTCAGGAAATTGTGCATATTTGTGCAGGTTCTATTTTTTTTTTTTTTTGATAAGGTGAAGATTTTATTAAAAACAGTATCAAGCTGATATTGCTGGCTTAAAAGCATTAAAATCCTAAGCGATCTAGCATGTCCATCATATCATGAAAATTCATAACATTTCCATCTTTCCAATAGTACAAATAATGTAAACAACTGTATTTCACATATTGCAGCTGCTCCTTCTTGCCTTCAAAACACCTATTATTTCTTTTTTTTCATATCGTCCAAGCTATTCTAAGAGGAATATCTCTCCAAATCTTCTTTAAGGATGCTTCTAGACATGCAGGTTCCCAACACTCTAATATATTCCTGAATTTCTTAGGACTTGCCCAAAGGATGCCAAAGTTAGCCGTGAACATGGACCACACCTGCCAAGTAAATTCACAATGCAAAAAAAGATGGTCCACGGGTTCACAAGCTTTCTCACACAAGCAACACCTGCTGCACATTATCCAACCCCTTCTCATCAAATTTTCTTGAGTCGGACATGCTTCATGTGCTACTAGCCAACCAAAACATGTCACTTTTATTGGAACTGTAGTCTTCCAAATCATCTTCCAAGGCCACTTTTGTGCTTGCGCAGGTTTTTTGCTACTGCTTTGTTTATAATGTTGCTTTAAGCAAACCTAAAGAATCGGTTGGGTGTACTTTGATGAGTAATCTGATTAGTCTATTTAAAGGTATTTTGTCATTTGGGAATTTACTTACCGATGAACTGCAATTGTGAAGAAAAGAGTAAAATCGGATGAGTAGGATAAGTCCATATGTTTAAGAAATGAAACGGATTTTGAGTTGTACCACATGTAACTCAAATAGGATGTAAAATGACTATGTTGGTGTTTTGAAAAGTGTAACTCTCCAAAATTATAGTATATGTGTTAGTTTCTTTAATAATAGTGTTTGTTGGAAGTATAGACGTTTACTTAAAATTTGGAGGTTTATCTTGTAAGTATATGGTTTTGACATTTTTTTATGAAATTTATTTATTTATCTTTTACTTGATTGAAGAATCTATGGGATAGAATATTGAAAAAGTAAAAAGAAGAGAATATAGATGAGAAGTACAATAACAGAGAATTAAGAGATGAAGAGCTATGTTGCTCGGACTCTCCAAAAATGTCGCCGGGTGCGTGTCGAATACTCCAAAAGTAGAATATTTTTGGAGAATCTGACACGGGTGCGGCAACATTTTGGAGAGTACGCGCAACATAGATGAAGAGGAAAATGATGGATATGTATTCAAAATGGGTATAAAATGACTATTGAAACGGAAACTAAAGCGTTGAGCTGATATGTTTAGTTTTTCTTTTTCCATTCTTTCTTGTGGGGAACAGTAATTGGCCAGGTAATATGCAAGTCAATCATATTTTTGTTCTATTATTTGAATAACACGGGTAATGTCTCTTTCTTGCTGCTTGAGATTTATACATATTTTTAGCTTTTGCTATTTTTTTATGTTCTTTGATAGTAAATTTACTATGTTGCCAGTTTGTTGCTTTCATGATTTTCTTGATGATTTGTTTCCTCCTTCTCTTGCTTTTAACTTTTCCTTTCTTTCACTTCATTTTCTTGAAGGTAGGAGCCTAGGAGGTGGATTTTGAATGTGTTTCTTATATAAATAGGTATTCTATGAGTGACTTCGATAGGAAGTAAATTTCTTATATAAACAAGTATTCTGTGAATGAGCTGGATAGGAAATAATTTTATCTTTGACATTTATCTTTATTATCTCTCAAATCTTATAATTTTTCCACTATTACTATACTTCTCTTTTTTCCCTTCATTTTCTTGTAGTCCATTGAAGGTCCCATGGTGAATTTTAATGAGTTCCTTATACAAATGGAAAGCTTATTATGTATGATTAACTTGGATGAGAATTATTGTAGTCGTGACATTAGTTATCGGGTCTTAGCTTCTTTTTTACGCAGTGTTAATTAGGCTTCAGCAATTAGGTGTCTTTTGAAAATTGTCCTTATATGAGTTGGAACTGGTACTACTCTTTTTCCCGCAATAAGTTTGGTCAGTGGGAAAGGTTAGGAATTTGTTATTTGAGATTGTACACCTTAATATTCATCCAGATGTGTGCATCTTCAACTCGCTGATTGATGGACTATGCAAAGAACTAAAAGTTGAAGACGATGAGGAAATAATGACATACATGATTGGAAAAAGTGTAGACCCTGATGAGATCACCGACAGTCTAAATCGCGCGGACTCTTCGATTTTGATGTCGTTCCCATCCCGATACGAGACCGGGACAGGAGCGGAATACGTCCCGGATACGATCAACTAACTTCGGACACTATAACCGGAATCCAACAACTTTAGGAGAAAAATTGAGATTTTGATTTTCAAAATAAAAAACAAAACAGATTTAGGAGAATGAAAGAATAATGTCCATCTTGGAGAATGAAAGATTGAATTCCACAATATTCATGTAAGTTTTTCACAGATATCTCTCAAAATTTGGAATATTTTTATAGCTCTATTTTTTATTGGAAAATTACCAGCTATGTCCATTTATAAGTAGCTCATTACAAAAATTGGTCAATTGATAAAATATTACTAATATTGGCCAAATTAGCCAATTAGCTATTTGTAGCAAAAAAAAAAATCAAATTTTTACTTTATTTTGAGTGGGTGTTATTAGAATAGATTGGGCACAACTTAAGGAGCTTGAATCTCAGTTTTGGGATGATTTGGTGAAGTTTTGAGGTGGTTTGATTTGAAAATTCGAAGTAAAAGCTGAACATGAAAAAAATGGTATGTGTATCACACTGTGTATCACATATGTATCATATTTGTATCAATTGTGTATCACATGTATATTCATATATACATGTGTGTGAGATACGTGCGTGATACACGTTTGATACATGTGTAGCAGAAGACTTTTTGAACTCGATTTAATTATGAATTTCAATACAAAACCAGTCCAAATCACCTCCAATCTTCCTCAAATTTTGTATATTGACTTATCTATATATTTTTAATGAATTTCAAATATACCCATTGAAAAAGTTCCTTTTTTTTTTAGATTTTTGGAATATTGTATAAATTTGTGCATTTCATCACCTTATTTGCTACCCCGTCCATGAAATTTCCTTTCCGTCTTGTATCTAATGTTGCTAATCACGCTTAAAAATATGGAAGGTGATTTTTGCATGTGATTCTTTGAGAGAAAGAACTCTATTATTTGGTTTTTCAATTTTTGTTGGCTAGTTTTGGTAAGTCTATGACTAATGGCTAGAGATTGGTAAGTTAAGATTTATTTGGGACATTTGTGTAAGTTTTTCTTTTTTATTAGCCGAATTCCCGCACTCGTACCCATATACGGATTCGCACCCCCGAATCTTAAAATTTAGATCTTGCCAGATCCGATACTTAGATCCGTCCCCGTATTGGATACCCGCGCCCGAGTCCGAGCAACTTAGCCTACGGTGTGATAATGGACGGATATTTATGTGTGGTCAACGGAGAGCAAGGAAATTTTTTAATTTCATGGTAGATTTTTTTTTTGATAAGGTAAATTGTATTAATCAAAAGGGATAGAACTCCCGTATACAAGAAGTATACCACAAAGTAGAGAATTTACATCAAAACATGATTCTCTACAAAAGACGCCCAATCTTCTATACAAATAGGGGCTATATGAGTGCATCAAAAAGCGACCAAAGATAAAAGATTATTCTTAAGATGTAAAAAAGGAGACTCAATCCCCTCAAAAGCTCTCCTATTTCTCTCCCCCCAAACTATCCACATGAGAGCTAACGGGGCGAACTTCCACGCCTTTTGCTTTCTTCTTCTACGAAAAACGGCCCAGCTATATAGCATTTCCTTCACAGTGCTTGGCATTACCTATTGAACACCAAAAAGGTTCAGGATCGCCCTCCACAAAGCCGAGGACACTGGGCAATGCAACAAAAGATTATCAACTTCTTCCTCTGAGCTTTTACACATATAGCACCAACTGACAAGTGTAATTCCCCTCTTTCGCAGATTCTCAGCAGTCAAAATCACTCCTCTCGCCGCTAGCCATGCAAAAAAGCACACCTTCGTGGGCGCCTTAGGAATCCAGATCGAGTAATATGGAAAAGAGGCCTCCTCTCTCACCAACATACTCTGGTAAAAAGATTTTACGGTGACCAGACCATCGCCACGCAAACCCCACCTCCAAGAATCACAAGATGGCTGAGGTCTGTCTTACCCATATAGCAGTGTCAATAAATCTTGGAGCTCTGCAATCTCCCAATCTTGCATGCTCCTTCTAAATGAGAGGTCCCATACTACCCCCTACATGCTCCTTACGAATATGTTGGACCATCAATTCCTTCTGGTTTGAAACTCTGAAGACGTAGGGGAAGGAGACCTCAGAGTATCCTCTCCAAACCACCTATGATTCCAAAAGTTGATTCTCCTTCCATCTCCAACCCTGTAAGAGATGTTGCCACTGAAGGATTTCCAATTCTTCATGATGCTCTTCCACATGCCACACCCGAAAGGTGTTGTGATTGCCTTGGTCCTCCAACCCCCTCCCGTGGAATTGTGCTTTTCTACTATGACCTCCCTCCATAGAGCATGCTCTTCTACCCCAAATTCATCTAACTCCCCCGCCCCTTTCCCTCTCTCTAGATTCCCCAATTCATGCATAAGGTCCCTCATTTTAACCTCTACCCTCCCAAAAACCTCCTTATTCCACCTAATAATATCTCCCTTGAGCAATTTAAGTTTCTTTGAAAGACGGAATGAAGGTGTCCCTGATACCTCGTAGCTTGTCCACCATTCTTTCACCTTGTCACCAAATCCAGGCACCTTCAACCACATGTTCTCGAATCGGAAGGGAGCACGCACCCCCTCCCTCTGCATCCACCTAGCAAGATAGGCAAATGATCTGAAGTCAGCCTAGGTAAAGGAATCTGCAGCATATTCGGCACCAGCTCATCTCAGGAGGGCGATATCAGAAATCTATCAAGTCTAGACTTTGAGTTGGAATCCTCTGCCCTGGCCCAAGTAAACATTTCCCCTGGCAGAGGAAGATCAATGAGAAAGTGATCATTGATGAAGTCAGAAAACTCCTCCATGGCCCTCGAAATCATACTACACCCTAATCTCTCCTCCGGGAATCTAATAGTGTTAAAGTCTCCCCCCATAACCCATGGAATACTATGTTGCGCGTACTCTCCAAAATGTAGCAGCACCCGTGTCGGATTCTTCAAAAATTTCGGAGAGTCCGAGCAAGATAGATGGAATATCCCATTCCACAATCATACTGGCCAGTTCCTCCCAGAAGAACACCTTGGACCCTTCTCCTACCGGTCCATACACTCCCCCAAATCCCCACTCTACCCCCACTCACTCTATCTTTGACAAGAGCTGCTAAAGAAAAAACTCCTTTCTTAATCTCCTTTACCTCCAAGCTTCTATCATCCCACATTAGAAGAATGCCCCCGGCACTTCCCACTGCTGGAACCCAGTCATATTTTACCCAACTACCTCCCCAGACACTCCCCACAATTACATACGACAACACTTCCATTTTTGTCTCCTGAAAGCAAACTATGTTAGCACCCCACTCTCTAACTCCCACTTTGATGATGGCCCTTTTGTTTGGGTCATTCGTCCCCTCACATTCCATGAAAGAATCTTAACTTCCATAAGACACAATATCCCCCTTCTCCCCACCCCCTCTAACTGAGCTCCCTTCCTCCCTGTCACACACCCGGCCCCTTCTCTGGTACACCACTACATCCCCTAAATTATTTTGCTTAACACCTTGATCCAACTTCCTCCCTGCACCATCATATAAAGAATGTTGCTCAATCTCCCTCAACAGTTCTAACACCCTATCTTCCTTCCCTTCAAAAGAAACACCAACAAACTTCCCAAAGTTTAATAGTTTATCCTCCATCCAGAAAGACATATCCCCTCTTCCTCCATCCAGAAAGACATATCCCCTCCTCCAAACCGTGACGAAATTGGACATGCGTCTTCTATATGAACCCTTTCCTTGCCCCTACCGGAGGAATACAAGACCATAGCATTGCTAGCAATAGGAACTTTAGGTGCCGAAAGGATCTCGCCATTTCCTTAAGGGGTATTAATCTCTGAAATTAGCACCCCGCTGCTACATGAATGACCAAGAACACCAGAAGGGTAGCAGGGAGGAGGAGAGCATGGAGCCCTTGGCGGCATCTTAACTGGAGAAACTGGTCCGGCACTAACATCAGATGGGGCATGCTCAACGATCTTCTCAGAAGAAGAAGAAGCTTGAAGTATAGCCTCAACACAACTAAACCCAGGAGCAGATGAGGGGGCGATGGAGATGGGTCCATCAGAGGCGGGAGGTCGTGGAATAATAGCACCATCTATAGCCGGTGCCGCCCCTGAAGCAGTGGCCATCGAAGAAGGGCGAAGGTCACTAGAGCTCAATGCAGAAATACAACTGTGTGTAGCACCATTGGCAAAAGAAGGAAGCACGATTGTTCCCATATGCTTAGGAGCCTTAACAGACGCAGCTTGCAATAAACTGGGCCCCTTAGGATCAATTATAATAGAATTGGGAAAAGTTGTTGGGCCCATGTGAGGAGTCTCGGGCTTATACTTGCTGAAAACCTGCCTGGCCCTAGGATAATTACAAGATGACCGGCCCATTCTACCTTTCCATTCCGCATCACTAACCCATTCACACCTTTCCCTCATGTTGAAATTTTGTCGTCTTCTCCCAAATTCAAACCTCTCGTCTCTTCTCGATCTAACATCTGATTTTGACTTAGACCACTGACTCGGTGAGCCCTCCCCTCCCTTCAGAGACTGATTTCCCCTCCCCTCCCTTCTATAGATAAGAGTATTGAGCCTAGTATTATTAGCTATAGCATTCTAATAAATTGATATTATAGGAACAAAAAGGTGGACGAGGCCATGCAATTGTTTCTTGAAATTTCTCAAAAAGGATTGAACGTGATATTCCTGCCTACAATATTATCTTGCATGGTCCTTTTGAACTTGGAAGAACTACCTCTGCACAAAAATTCTTTGTTGAGATGATATCAGCGGGGCGCGTACCGGATTCATGCTCTCATTGCATTTTGCTTGGTAGTTATTTTAAGAATGTACTTGTTGAAGAAGTTATGTCACACTTTTATACGTTGGAAGGAAGGAGACAAGATACAAATATTCAAATTTACAGCATTGGTATCAATGGCTAGAAAGTGTAATAAAAGAAGCAGAGAATACATAATGCAAATATAGGAAGTGAAGGTGGAATGCACATATATCCGAAAGGAAACTACTTAATTAGGATCAAATTCAGAAGTAGACCCAAATTCCAGTATGGTCCTTGGAAAGGAAACTTAGGAAAGAAAAGAATGAAAAAGAAAAGGAAAGAGCTAAGAGAAACAGGCACAAAAATCTCCATTATATTTACCCATGGGCTTTGGTTGTTGTCGCCGGCCGAGTAGGAGTACGTATTTTATGGCAAATGAAGCTAAAAAAGCCTGGCAGAGATGGAAAAGACGAAGAGAAAAAAAAAGGAACGAAAAGACATTTCTAGACTGAGATTGTAAAGACAATTTTACCCTTGATCGACCACACTTGGCTCTTCTATATAATAGAAAAGAAATATATAATAGGAGCAATTTCTTTTATGATGAACACATTTAAATTATTGTCTGCATATATTCACACACAAAACTCATAATAGACAAAATTGTAACACTCATCTAAAACATAATTCACAGTTAATATGGGATCTCTGAATCACTTTCCCACTCTATATAGAACACTTCATAAACCAATATTAGAAAAAGACAGCAACTCATTTGAATTGGCATAGTTCTTAAACAGATTTTGACAGTATCAGTTTTAACTCTCAATAAAACACCTCGTTTCAAATGTGGGATCTAGTGTGGGATAGTCTTGGATGGATCTATAGCGCGCGGCGACAAATAGCGACAAGGGCCCGCTTCAGTGAGGCGAGAGGCGCACAGCGCAGCGCTCGCCTTTTTGATGTGAGGCGACAATTTATACAAAAAAATAAAATATTATATATATATAACTAAAAACTCAATAACAATAATATATTAATAAATATATCAATTTAAAAATTAAAAACTCAATAGATAGTCATAGACTCATAGTAGATTCATAAATTAAAGACTAAAGTCTAATGTTACATTTTTAAATCCACCTATCAAATGTTGCTTGTGACGAGTTATCCCACCATTATATGTTTTTTCACAGAACACACATTTAATTGCGAATCTTGACGAGCCTTGTATAGCATAATTCCAAGCTATATCTCGTTTAGTATTACTATTATTGGATGACGCCATTTCAACGTTGTTTTATATACAAAAATTATCAAGTCACTACGCAATTAATTCTACTATATAAAGAAGACAAAAAGAAATAGAGCAAAAAAAAACTGCCTTTCGAGAGGCTAAAAAAAAACAGTACACTGCCTGGAAAATAAAAACAGAGCAAAACCAAATAAAGAAGAAGACAAAACGGAGCCAAAAAAAAAAA
>MU734166.1:49463-70276 GCA_026770625.1 Nicotiana glauca | reverse complement strand
TACATTCCTTTCTACTGTAATACTTATTTGATTAGTTTTCAAATTTTGTAGTTTATTAAAAATTTAAATAAAGTAATATTTTTGTATAGCTAATTTATTTTATTTTATTTTAAAATATTTGTAAAACTCCAACTTGAAACTACTCCCCAATTTAAATGGGTTTTTTTATTTTCCTTTTTCTTATTATAGCTAATTATAAAATATGTATTTATAATATAAATAGAGTAACCAATTAATTAAAAATTAAGATTCAAAGGTTTATAGTTAGAAAGGGAGTAACCAAAACTACTGCCCAACTTAAGTAAGTATGTTTTTTTAATTTTATTTTTTAATATTTTTGTTTTTACTCTAGCTAATTTAATTTTTTTTCTTAGTTTTAGTTTTTTTATTTTAAAATAATTTTAAAACTCCAACTTTAAACTACTCTCAGGTTGAAAAATGCCACTTGAAAAAATATTTTGTCTTAACAATGGCACTTGACTTCTTGTAGTTTTCAATTGAATTGAAAGTTATTTTTTTTTGTTTGTTTTTCATTTTAAAATTGTCACGACCCATTAATCCCTCCGAAGGAGTCGTGATGGCACATAGTCTCTAAACTAGGTAAGCCTAACATTAACTGAAATAACATTATTATTTATTAACTAAAAATAAAATTTCTCTAAGCAATTTACCATTCCCAAAAACGGTAGTACAAGTCACAAGTCTTTCTAAGAGTAGTTATACAAAATAAATACATCATTGTTCCAAAACAAAGGGAACAAATGGAAATAAGTACGATTGAAGGAGACTCTGATGACCGCGAACGCTGTTGCAGGTTTACCTTGAGTCTCCTCCACAACGAACAACTACTATCGATCAAATACCTGGATCTGTACATAAAAATGTACAGAAGTATAGTATCAACACCAGTGTTTAGGATATCGCGCGGCGACAAATAACGACGAGGGCCCTGTACACTGAGGCGAGAGGCGCGCAGCGCAGCGCTCGCCTTTTTGATGTGAGGCGACAATTTATACAAAAAAATAAAAGAATATATATATATAACTAAAAACTCAATAACAATAATATATTAATAAATATATCAATTTAAAAATTAAAAACTCAATAGATAGTCATAGACTCATAGTAGATTCATAAATTAAAGACTAAAGTCTAATGTTACATTTTTAAATCCACCTATCAAATGTTGCTTGTGACGAGTTATCCCACCATTATATGTTTTTTCACAGAACACACATTTAATTGCGAATCTTGACGAGCCTTGTATAGCATAATTCCAAGCTATATCTCGTTTAGTATTACTATTATTGGATGACGCCATTTCAACGTTGTTTTATATACAAAAATTATCAAGTCACTACGCAATTAATTCTACTATATAAAGAAGACAAAAAGAAATAGAGCAAAAAAAAACTGCCTTTCGAGAGGCTAAAAAAAAACAGTACACTGCCTGGAAAATAAAAACAGAGCAAAACCAAATAAAGAAGAAGACAAAACGGAGCCAAAAAAAAAAAAGAAGAAGAAAAGCCCCAGTTTTTGCTCGACAAAAATAGAACAAATACTTCTGCTTCTGTCAAAAAACAGAAGAAAAAAAATAGAAAGAAGAAGAGAAGAAGAGAAAGAAGAGAAGCAGAACCTGCTCTGCTTCTGTCGACAAAAACAGGAAAAAAAAAATAGAAAGAAGAAGAGAAAGAAGAGAAAGAAGAGAAGCAGAACCTGCTCTGGTTCTGTCGACAAAAACAGAAGAAAAAAAATAGAAAGAAGAAGAGAAGAAGAGAAGAAGAGAAGAAGAGAAGAAGAGAAGCAGAACCTGCTCTGCTTCTGTCGACAAAAACAGAAGAAAAAAAAATAGAAAGAAGAAGAGAAGAAGCATACCTGTTCGTAGGTGATGAAGCTTGACGAAGATGATGCCAAGATGGGGAAGAAGAGTGAAGATGACTGTTGCTTTATTCGCAAGTGAAAAGCCCTAATATCTGAAGCTTTTTTGTTCGCAGGTGAAAAGCCCTAATTTCCCAACTTAAGTCAGACCTTTCTCTTTTTTCTTTTTTATATATAGCGACGCTACAGTCGCTACGGTCGCCTCACGCCTCACACCATGAGGCGAGCGCTATTTCCACTCGCAACGCAACAGACACTCTGTGGCGACACACCCTCGCCTCGCCTCGCCTCGCCTCGCCTCATTAGCGCTGAGGCGAGCGCTATTTACAACACATCTACAATTATTTTGTTACTCTCCTTGTATATTTTAATCAAAGTGAAGTTCAATCAAGTGTATTTGGGGCATTATTGTGGGTTCTAAATTTGAATGAACGTTAAACACAATGGCACTGAAGCTGGAAAGAAATGTAGTGTCCTGGGAGAGGTATAGTTGCAGGGTATTTCGCTTACCAGAAAACTGTTTTGAGAAATTAATTAAAGAATACTACTTTCTCAATCAAATAAAACTGTCCAAATGCAGTGATCTTCTAAATGAAACAGAAATGCTAGAAATAGTGGAGATTCCTTCCTAAACACATACAGGAATTGATAAAACCAAGTGAAAGCTGGAAGCTTACTAAAACATAAGCAGAAACCTATAAGCATAGAAAATGATATGTTGCAGCCAATCTTAAAGTTCAATTCTCCTGTAGAAAGACACGAATACATTATTAAATTTTCTCTTGTGCTCAACTAAAGATGCTTCTTGGTAGATTTTGTGCCCCGATGAGGAGATGTGAGCGGCTGGCTATGGCCGGCTCGAGCAGAGGTAGAGGGCGGCCTAAGAAGTATTGGGGAGAGGTGATTAGGCAGGACATGGCAAGAATGCGGAGTTTCGAGGACATGGCCCTTGATAGGAAGGTCTGGACGTCTAGCATCAGGGTTGTAGGATAGGGGTTACCAGAGCTTTTCTTACTTCATTCCCGGGGCGGGAGCTTAGTACACCGAGCTGCTCTTTTTTTTTTAAGGCGCTCTAAATCTCACACTTAACCTTAGACGGTTTCAAACTCAAAAATGTCACGTTAAACGAATCTAGAGATCCTTGATTTTAAGTGAAAATTACCTTCACTTGAAGATGAACCACATAACCAAGCAAAGCTCCAATAGGTACTCCAATCAAATAGAAGCAACACAGATTTATGATTGCAACTGTGCTTTGTAAACCTGCTCCTACTGCCATACCTATGAAATTTACAAAATTTTAAGTGTCAAGAAATACTATGAAACACACAATACATTCTTTCAAACATTTTTGGTAACTTTGTCAACTTTCTCATTTTTTTTTCCAACTTCAAGCTATTTCAGAGGATAATAAACTTACCTGATAGTACAGGATAAATGCTGTTGAGCAAAATAGAAAAGGCGAGTAAAGTAGAAAGGTCTGCGACACTGTCAGCCACCGCCTTCTCGTTGCTGAATAAGTAACCAAGCTTGTTGCCAAAGATCAAGCACAGAATCCAGAAGAACAATCCAATTATAACTGAAGTGCCCACTAAGACTTTAATGGAGAATTGTGTAGCCTTAACGTCTCCTTTCCCGAGTTCATTTGCAACTCAGACACTGTACAAGGAAACAATTGAAGGAAAAAAGTCAAAATGGAAGGTGGCTAAACACTAGATGGAAATAGATATCGATGTTTCATAGGGAAATAGTCGCGTACCAAGCAGCACCAAGAAAGCCAAGGCTTATCATAAACTCCCATCCGTTGATATTGAGGCTGCAACATTATTTTAAATTGATCAACATGTTCTTTGTGCAGCAAACAAAATGAAATAATCCATATAAAAAAAAAGGAAAAGAGAAAGAAAATCTCACCAGATAGAGAAGGCAGATATAGCAACTTCGGCGTTCTTCATATATCCTGCGAGCAGGACCAGAACAGCATTGTACCATAGCTCCAAGCTGTGAAAACAACCAAAAACAAAAAGAAATTAACCCCTTGGGTCTTTTCCAGATTATAAATGTGTTTAATGAAGTTTAAATTTGGTCGAAGGTCTAACTTATCAACAATTTGATATAGCTTTTAAACTCCGTATTACTGGTGCAGCACTGCTCATGCACATCAAGAATGTTCAACCAAAAAATCGAGAATAATAAGTTAGGGAGAAGGATTTACCAAACCATGATACCGGAGGATATTGAAAGCTTCACGACAGGTAGTATATCTTTCAACGCTGCTGAAGAGAATCCTTTCCATGTGTTAGGGCACCAACCTCCTAAGATGTACACAAACTCCCCGACCACTACAAACCACGATGATATGCTCAACGCAATCATGGCACCAGGGACTCCATAGTTTAGCTTGATAACCAGTAGCCAAGACAATGGAATGTGGATTACAAATTGTGCTATAGATAGCCAAGCAATAATCATGTTCTTGTGTTGTGCTTGAAGGAACATCTGGATGGTCAAGCTAAATACGAAGTTGTAGACAAAGGGAATGAACCAGAGGAACCGTATCCAGAAGCTTCCACAATTGATCCATTCTCACCGAGTAGCTTAAATATTGCAGTGGCAAAGATAAAAAACGGAAGCAAGACGATCAACAATCCATGATCTTTGCAAGTAGATTCCCATCATATGATACTGCCCTGCTCCATATGCTTGTCCACAAAGCGTTTCCGTCGCGCTTGACATTCCAATCTACCTCAATAAACACAAAACTCAAGCAAATGTGAGAATTAACTATATCAACTAGCCCATGACATGCCTTAAGATCTCATAAGTCAATACTCTAACCATCAGGTGGCTTTCGATTAGTCCTTATATATGTTACATGACCTACATTACACATACATCTCTGTGTGCATTAAATATTTTTTTAATTGTGATAAGGTAAATAATTTTATAACAGGAAATCTCCTGTATTCAAGCGGTATACCAAAAGGTAGAGAATCTAGAGTCTGCAACATGATATGATTCTCTATGAACGACACTACTCTGACTCTGCATTATGTTGTTATGTTTGCATTTATACAATATCGTGCATAATTTTCTATCAGGCAACGGGAACAAGCACATTATATATGATGTACATGGTACATTTTCTGGACAATAAGAAAATCGTAATAAAAGATAACAGGAGCAAACTTACCAGTATACCATTGACGAATCGGACTGTAAGAGTTTGTACGAGCGCATAAGCAGCAAGATCTAACTCACTAATGTGTCCAATGAATGATTGTGTGACAACTATACTTCCAAATGAAGCTACTCTTGATAGTACTCCTAGTAATGCAACTCTCCATATCTTCTTAGGCTCGTCGTAGATTCTCCCTTTTAAGTCGTCGACCTTTTCTATTTGTGAATCAAGTAGCCTCGCTTCCACACCATTATCCATGGCTCAAGCATAAGCAACTGAAAGCAAATTCAGTAGAAACATCTTACCCACATCACTGATTTACGGAGACTGCCAATTTGAGCCAACACTCAGGAAGGTCTATAGGGGAGAGCTGAGGCATGTTATACTTTAAGAATCAACAAAATCTAGGTAAGAACATCACAATGGGGTCCAAAACCCATAAACAATTGCTTCTATATAGTTCTCTAAGAATCATATCTCTACCAGTTGATTCAACAAAGCAGTAATACAAACTCGGATGCCACTTTACAACAAAAAAGACACTTCCCCTAGTTAAATCACTGTAATTGGCGGCATAACTTCAGTGAACTCATACACAAACATAAAGTCTTAACAAGGAAAAGACCAATCATTATCAGTAACAAGTCGGGCATTTCAAAACTTTTGCATTTGGCTAGAAATAAATATGGATATGAAATACATTATATCACAAGGTAAATTTATATCATTAGTCTCCATCCACTCCGCCAACAGAATATCATTCCTATTGACTATACTTCAAAACAACAATCAAGCATACACAGCTAGTCAATGATACATGTATAATCTGCTTTTAGTCAATGAAAAAGGAAAAGGAATTCAATAAGAAACAGAGTCAAAAAATAGTTGGAGAAGCCTCTGTTCTCAAAAGGGGAATCCTTTGCACAAATGTTTTTTGGAGGATTCTGCCAACCTTCTAACACATTTAATGCTTCCATAGTACTCCATCAGTTCACGAGCCACGTCCTCCGGATGACAAGTTATAAAGGCCTTGATGAAGCGCTTTTCGGTCATCCTCATTGCTCTTAACAACGAAGGACCCTTCACACGAGGAAGCAGACCCATATCATCTATCTTACCCCCTACAAAATACCTTGGCTTTATGGCGGTCTCCAAATTCAAGAAAAGCAAACATGGGTTATCAAGAACCAAACTGGCAGAAAGCTTCATTGTAGCCAATATAAATGTCATGTTCCTCTGAACCTTATCAACAGATAATGTTAACAAAAAAGGAGACCGTCCAAAAAGCCTAAAAATCTCATCTTCAGCAAACCCATATTTCTCCAAATTGGCCACCTTCTGTCGGATAGTCTCCGACCGTGAAATAGCAAACAACGTAATCACATGTTTAAACATCCTAGTACCCTTTTCCACGCCGGTTCTTCGAATGTAATCCATCTTCTCATCATCCAGGGAACTTCTTGGTATGAGAGTTGGTCGAGCTAAAAGCATGGAAATTAAATCACTTCTGCTAAGACCCAATTGTTCATAAAATGCTACAGTTGGTTTAATCTGTTTGTGGAAGTCATAAGTAAGCAACGATGGATTTCTCACAATAGCCTTGAGAAGAACTTGTTTGGTACCAAACAAAGTCTGGAAAAATTCAAGGCGCTCCTCTAAGCAACGATTGATACGACAATTAAGGAAACGAGGACGACAGTTAAGAATCTTGGTAAGGTCAGAGGATTCAATACCTAAATCGCTGAGTATTTTGAGCTTCGATTGAAGGTTTTTGTGTTCCATTCTGCGCAAAGATGGGCGGCGCTGAAAAATCTTGGAAATATCATCAGCAGTGCAGCCCCATCGCCTTAACAAATCTGAAGGATCTGTTGAAGGACTACTGAGGCTTTCTGTTTGGTCCTCTTGCGCTTCAGGATAAGGCAAGACACCTATGGACAGGAATCTGGCAGGGATTAAGGAAAGAAAACGGAATTGGATGAAAGCATTCAAATTAGCTTTCATTATTAGGGCAAATTTGAATTTGTAAGAACAGCTCTAGCCTTGAATCCTGCTCTCAAAGTTTCTCCCAAAGTTTTTGAATACCTCTGTTATAAAAATAAAAATAAAAAAAAATAAAAAAATAAAAAGAAAAAAGTTGTATTTATAAACTGATAAATATCAAATTACAGTGGATGTTTATTCTTTTTTCGTCTCAAATGTTTAATGACATATTCAATGGCATATTTGGTATGTTCAAGACATATTTCTTCACTTTTTATGCATATATAAAGGCTTGTAATAGATAGGAAAATAAACACAATTGAAGAAGAAAATCTATTCCTTCTCTCTATCTCTATTTCTTGTTCATGTTTTACAAAATTATTTTTATTTCTTGTTCATGTTACTAAATTGCTTTTATTTTATAACATGTTATCAGCACGAGTCTCTAACCAATTTTATATATTAACCAATTTTATATATATCTACAAAAAATTTCCTACATCCAGAAAATTTGCAATTAGAAGTCATACATATAATCTCATGGTTAGATGTAAAGAGAAACTACATATGGTAAGTAATGAAACATAAGAAGATGCGATTATCTTATACTTGTGATTCCTTTATATCTCATATGCACACAACTTGGTACTACGCTCGTATTGCATAAGCACAAATTATGCACACAACTGGTAAGTTATTACCTATAGTTCACTTTTCAAGTAATATAAATGCTGAATTTATGTATTAGTATTGTATATGTGTTGTTACCTATATATTGTACTTTTGATAAGTTTATTTACTCATTGCTTGGTTGAATTGAGTGAAGGAAAGTCATGGCGTTAAATCAAATCCAATAGGCAAGGGTATACCCCGAAAACACTAATATTTTTGAGAGATGCTCAATAAATATTATGACAATGATTTTATGATCCATTTAAACACTAATAGAATTTTAAGAAAAATATTCTGACTACAGATGGTTGTATTTCATATAGATGCTACAAATAATTGATAAAGATTTACGATTTTGAGATTTGCACACTTATTTAAGAAAACAAATTTGATTTGCTAACTTACAAATTAGTAGTGTACAATTTTCTTGGCATATGATTGAAATTAAGGCTTGAGAATGAATTTCGATATTGTTTAGCCTGTTATGTCATTGATTGAGGATAAGACATCGGGATCAAGTCCTGATGCTCCATAATGATAAGAGTTGGGTTTGAGTCCCAATTTATTATGGTCTAACATACCTTTATATATGTAAGACATTGGGTTTGAGTCTCATTGTACCATATTGATGATATACTGATGACTAAAGAAAAATAATATATTTTTCATGAAAAGGCATGAAAATTGTCCTATTTGATTAGCTCCATTCTTGAAGTGAATGTGGTAGCAGTGCATAATAGGTCTAAATGAAGACAAGGGGTTGAACAATGAACATGAGTGTTCCAGATAATAGTAATCATCACAATGATTATAAAAGAAGAACAATAAGGGTTCTCAAAATAAGTCCTTCAAAATGTAAAGGCAATGTTTACCATCAAATTGGTATGAAGCACATCGCTAATTATGATTCATTCCTTGAAGAGGATGTGACTTGTGATAAGCATTGAGAATGCAGACCCATTCCTGGAGGTGAATGTGGCAATATATGATAAAGCAATAAAGACATGAAATTCATGATTAGATGAATATCACACAACTCACCTCTAAGGGATGTTTGAGTGAAATAAAGAGAATAAATATTATTGTGTGGTTACATGAATATGTCATTGGTCGCGTACATGTGGTACACCAAAATTTATTTTGTCATGTCTTATAAAAGGTTATTAAAGGCAAAATTAAAGCAAGAAATGATTTTGCTTATGATGATTTTGACCATGACAATTAATATGATATGATTTTCTCCGTGAAGGAGACATTCACCATATGGATGGTATGACAAAAGATCTTGTAGTACAAAATTATTGAGAGCTCCGAAAGAGCGAATTTGTTATTACCCGAATAAATAAAATTATTCATGGCATTAGTGATAGTAAGTCTCAAAAGAAACTTTTTGAGTTTCAAATGTATAAATCAAAGTGGTTGGCATATTGAGACTATAAATGAAAAAAAATTGAATATCTTCATATTTCTATAATTATACCGGGTAAATATGAAAGGTTACCCGATCTCCTTTCTATTTGTACTACACAAATATAAGCATGATGCTGGAATCATATGCCACAAGTAAACTAGAGGTTTACTAAAATAAATATTAGTTGGCATGACCGGTTGACCATCCCGGTTCAATTATGATGCGAAAAATTAATTGAAAATTACATTGGCATATATCAAAGAATAAAAGATTCTTCAAGAATTCTCTTGTGCTGCATATTCTCGTGATAAACCAGTTAAGGTTGGGATTGAATCCCTTGATTTCTGGAACGAATAAAAGGTGATGAATATATGGGCTCAGTCACCTATCATGTGGACCGTTTACTATTAAATGATTTTAATAGATGCATTTATTCTATGGTCACATGTGCATTTGTTATCAACTTGCAGTTTGGCTTTTGCAAGATTGCTTGCTCAAATTATTAGAGCACTGTTCCAGAATATAAATTATGATGATTTATCTTGATAATACTGGTTTAAATTCGAGTTAGTTTAGCATAAATTGTATGCCTCCAATTATAGCTAAATCATTGGTTATGAGAATAAAACTCCCAAAAACGAAATTTGGTACGAAGTGTATTATTTAATATACAACAGCACTTGTACGTATCTAGCCAAGTTATGAAAATTTCTCCCTATCACAATCGGTTCAGGGTCAGGAACCAAATAATTTCTATATAGAAATATGGATATGCTATATGATTTAATTATGCCACCACAATACACAGAGATGAGTTCCCAAAGAAGGTTGGGAAATGTGTTGGTAATCCCAACATTAGGAGGAGAAAATGGACAGCTGAGAAAGTGATATGTGAAATGAATTATTATGAATACATATAGATCCTCGTACAAGAAAATATGAACTTGAAGTTCAAGCGATAATTAATGTATAAATTATTGCCAGACGCATTTGCTGACCCAAAGCTAAATGTCATATTTCAGCTGCTAATGCTCCAAATAGAATAAAGTCCATGAGGAACATAGTCTATGGAACGCATGAAGCGTAACAGACCAATCGGTTTCAAAGATAAAACTCCTTCAAAAAGAAAGGGGCAAATGTTCGAGATGGTCATAATAACAGGCAAGTGCTCTAGAAGAGCACCACGACATAACACTTCGTAAGACCTCATGTGAGAGGCTCAGGTACCTGAAAATAATGAGATAAAGAGATCTCAATAAGTTATGTCTTTATTGTGTAATAACTGAACCGATATAAAATAATCGTCGACGATGTTGTTAACATAATGTAGCGCTCAATATTATTAATATTGGCGAGGATCTTGAGCTCAAATCTGCCATGAAATTTGAACAGATAAATGATTGGCCAAATGAAATACGCAATGATAATTGACTTCACTTGAAAAATGTGAAGTTGGGCGGATAGTCCCAATACCTGAAAGTATAAAGCCAATGGA
The DNA here is from genome assembly GCA_026770625.1 of Nicotiana glauca. Taxonomy (NCBI): domain Eukaryota; kingdom Viridiplantae; phylum Streptophyta; class Magnoliopsida; order Solanales; family Solanaceae; genus Nicotiana; species Nicotiana glauca. The sequence continues at coordinate 59,659 of MU734166.1, read as the reverse complement.
GGTATAAATATGTTCTTGTGCAAAAAGTTCAAATCGATTGACATAAAGACGACTTGTAACACAAGAAAATTAGTAAATATCCTCACATTGATTATATGGAGACATGTTCTCTTATGGTGGATATAGTCATTTCAGGTTTTAATCTGACAATATATAAAAAATTTGATATGCGTATGGTGGAAATCATTGAAGGATTTAAATTATCTTGGAGCATATTATGGTTTCCAAGAAATTTATTAAATAAAGCTTCAAAAATCCTTATACTGATTAAAACAATCAAGGCGCATGTGGTATAATCGCCTGAGTGAGTACCTGTTGAAAGAAGGGTACAACAATGATTCAATTTGTCCTTGTATCTTTACAAAAGGATTTGGATCTAAATTTGCTATAATCGATGTGTATGTTGATGATTTAAATATCATTGGAACTCCTAGGCAGCTTTCTAAAGCAGTAGACTGTTTAAAAGAAAGAATTTGAAATTAAAGATATTAGAAAGACAAAATTTTGTCTTGGTCTACAGATTGAGTATATGAAAGATGAAATTTTTATCCATCAATCAACATACAATGAAAAGATTTTAAAGTGATTTTATATGGATAAAGAAAATCCATTTAGTAGCCCGGTGGATGTGAGATCACTCGATATAAATAAAGATCTATTCCTACCTCATAAAAATAATGAAGAACTTCTTGGTCTTGAAGTGCCATATCTTAGTGCAATTGATGCACTAATGTATCTTGCTAACACTACGAGGCGTGACATAACATTTTCAGTTAATGTCCTAGCAAGATATAGCTCTACTCCTACAAGGGAACATTGGAGTGAAATCAAACACATATTGTGTTATCTAAATGGGACTACCAATGTGAGCTTCTTTTATAGCAATGATTGTAATTCTGATCTTGTTGGTTATGCCGATGCAGGGTATTTATCTGACACACACAAGGCTTAATCACAATCATGCTATGTGTTTACATGTGGAGGCATTGCCATATCTCTTCGATCGACTAAGCAATAAATCGTGGCGACTTCATCTAATCATGCTGAGATAATTGCTATTCATGAAGAAAGTCGAGAAATGAGGTCTATAATACATCTTATTCGAGACAAATATGATTTAAAGTGTTGCAAACTACCCATAATTTTGTATGAAAACAATACAACATGCATAGCTCAATTGAATGGAGGATTCAAAAAAAGGAGCTAGGGCAAACCACATTTCACCACTGTTATTTTTCATACATGATCTTCAAAAGAGCGGTGATATCAATGTGCAATAGATTCGCTCAAGTGATAATATGGCTGATTTGTTCACCAAATCTCTATCGACGTCAACCTTCAAGAAACTAGTGTACAAGATTGGGATGTGAATTGATGCTCTTATCAGGGGGAGTTAATACGCGTTGTACTTTTATTTCCTTACAATATTTTATCTCACTGGGTTATCCTTGCAAGGTTTTTAACGAGGCAACCAAAAGGCGTATTTCTAAACATGTGTACTCTTTTTCCTTCTCTAGGATTTTTTTCCATATGGTTTTTTCCTAGTAAGGTTTTAACGAGGCACATTATCTATGGACATTCAAGGGGGAGTGTTAAGATAAATATCAAATTATGGTGGATGTCTACTCTTCTTCCATGATCTTCATCTCAAATGCTTATGACATATTTTGTATGTTCAATGACATATTACATGACATATTTCTTTATTTTTTATGTCTATATAAAGGCCTTGTAATAGATAGAAAAATAACACAATTGAAGAAGAAAATCTCTTCCTTCTCTCTATCTCTATTTCTTGTTCGTGTTTTACAAAATTATTTTTATTTCTTGTCCATGTTACTAAATTACTTTTATTTTATAACATCGATTTAGTTTATAACATCGTCATCATTATTAAGGAGTTTTGGATCAGAATTTTATGGGTTCTGATTTCTTAGCTTACGTTACATACCGTGTTGTGCATGGGCCCAATTAGCATATACTAAATATTAAATTATAATTTTTGGGATCATCATATAATAAGTGGTCGAATTTATTATTTATTTATTTTAGTTGGTACACATAAATTATATACTAATGATACATGATTATACATATAATATGTATGGATTATACATATGCGGTTTCTTTTTTTTTGTTAAGAGTTTGTCTTTGAAGAATGCTAAAGTTAGTCTTAAATTAGCTAAAATAACTAAAAAGAAAAAAATATACTATAATTTTTTTGGTCCCAGCTATTACCTGAAAAATAAATTGCAAAAGGAGCTTGTTTGATGGTCATATTGTGCTAATCTTTGTACTAAACATTCTTTTTTATAACACAAAAGATTTGCTACCATCTGAAATACAAAATTCATTTAAAGTGATTTTAATATATTTTTCAAGATAAATATTTATTTTATTCATAGCGTAAAAGATTTGGCGACATCTTTAGGAAAAAGAATTCATTTTGAGATTTTTATCAAACTCTTATTAAGTTTTCCATTCCCATATTTAAAGCTGGGTTATGATTCTAATATAAAAAATTTTAATCCCCTTTCACGTACAAGATATGTACTGTCACGACCCAAAATCCAAACCCGGTAATGATGGCGCCTCTCGTGAAGACAAGGCCAGCCGACGCTTACTCAAATTAAGTTCTAACAACTTAATAAATCAATAAGTCATTTATAAGGATGAATAATCCAATCTATTAGGTAGTCAACAATACAATTTTATAAATATGCGGAATAACAACCCAACTCAGTCCGACATCGGGGTGTCACTAGTCATGAGCATTTATTAGAGTATAAGTATAACTACAAGGTTTAAAATATACAAAACAGGACTGATGAACAAAAAGGAAGAAAATCGGTGCTGCGAACGCTGATAGCCACCTTGCTAAAACTCCGATAACCTTGCCTCCAATCACCAAAATCCGTTGCCAGGTGTATAAATACATGCATCTGCACACAAGGTGCAGGGAGTAAAGTGAGTACTCCAACTCAGTGAGTAATAAGGGCAAATAACAACTGAGTAGTAAGAAATCGCGTAAAGCAAGCCAACATGCTATATAGGAGCAGTGTAAACCCTTTGAGAAAAACAGTGAAACTATGAAATCTTTAGAAATATCTTGGCTCAATTTAAAACCTCTTTTGAAAATATCTTTTTTTTTTCCGACAGTTAAGCAAATGAATGCAAAACAAGTAGCGAAAACAAGCACAGAAGTTAGCCCTTCGGGCACAACACTCCGTTAACAGATAACGCCAGGATATCAGGTAATTATTGCAAGAAGTAGCATAAAAGCCAATGAAATAAGAGTGCAGAATATTATGACAGATAATACAAATAAGAACAAATGCATGAGTGCAATGCAATGCATATGACGGTACACTATGGTACCCACTGCGGTGCGCAGCCCGAGCCATCTATTTATGTAATGAGTGCAAATAAATGCACATGACGGTACATTCGTGTACCCACTACGGCACGCAGCCCGAGCCATCCATTTATTTATCGTCGACGGCGCTCACTGGGGGTGTGTACAGACTCCGGAGGGGCTCCTACAGCCCAAGCGCAATATCAAGCCATCTCGTGGCATCAACCAGGCTCTCGGCCTCAATATCAATAAAATCAACCAGGTTCTCGGCCTCAATATTAATATAATACTGCTGTGGCGCGCAGCCCGATCCATAAGTATCCTCACAATACAAGCTCTCGGCCTTACTCAGTTAACATAATCACATAAGCCACTCGGGCAACAATAAAACATGATGCTTAGCCAAAATCAATTTATGAAAATATCATTTCGAGTGTTTAAGGCATAATAACTTGGTTGAGTTTTTAAAACTGTGGAAAATACATGACTGAGTTCAAATATATAATTAAATCAGTGAGGAATTACCGAAAATAATCCCCGAAGGGTTCAAATAATTGGCACGAAACCGAAATACGGCAATCAGCCCAATTTATGATGATAACAAGTAGTTTCAATCAAATACACAGTAATTTCATCAATCGGGACGAACCAAGTCACAATCCCAAACGGTGCTCTACCCCACGCTCACTATCCGCTGCGTGCAAGTCACCTCAATACAGCACTATGGTGTGCAAATCCGGGGTTTCAAACCCTCAGGATATCATTTACAAATATTACTCAACTCGAACCGGTGAAATCCTACTCTGAAATTCCTTTTCCCCTCGAATCGTCCTCCAATCGATCTGTATCTAGCCACAGTTAATTCAATTCAATCAATACTAATTATAGAAATTAATTCCATATGAAAATATTACTTTTCCAACAAAATTCGAAATTAGCACAAAATTACCCGTAGGGCCCACATCTCCGAATCCGGCGAAACTCATGAAATCCGACAACCCATTCCGATACGAGTTCAACCATACCAATTTTACCAAAATCCGACATCTACTCGACCCTCAAATCTTCAAATTAAACCAAGAGGGTTTTTAATATTTTTCCAACTAAATCACCAATTAAATGTTGAAAATAACGATGGATTCGAGTAATCTAACTAAAATTGAGTTAAGAACACTTACCCCCATGTTTTCCTTAAAAATCTCTCCAAACATCGCCTAACCCGAGCTCCTCCAACTTTGTTTTTATCAAAAATGGTCAAAAACCCCGTTTTATAGTATATTTCCGATTCGGGTGCCAAAGGTGGCGCCGGGCGCTGCCTGTGGTGCTGGTTCCAGTAGCCAAAAAAATCCCAGCGCCATGGATGGCACCCCGCGCTACCCTGGGCGCTGTTGATGGGCAATTATTTTTTCCCAATACAAAAATGGGCATAACTCTCTCATACGATGTCCGAATTGGATGATTCTTTTTGATATCGCTCCAAAATTTCGATACGGATCTAATGCTTTAACCAAAACTGAATTTGGAGCTCATTTGCATAATATGATACCACTTATTCTTGAAGAACGACATAGAAACATTCTTGAAATGCCCAAGTTAAACTCCAATAACCATCCAAACTTCACCCGATGCCCTCGGGACCTTAACCAAATATATCAACAAGTCCTAAAATATCATTTAAACTTGTTCCAATCATCAAAACACCTCAAACAACACCAAATCCGTCAATTCGCATCGAATTCAAGCCTAACTTTTCTAAAAACTTCCAAAACACGCTTTTGATAAAAAACCCAACCAAACAACGTCCAAATGACCTAAAATTTTGCCCGCACATCCCAAATGACAAAATGACGCTACAGCAACTTTCGGAATTCCATTCCGACCCTCGGATCAAAATCTTTCCTATCAACCGAAAATTGCCAAAATACTAACTTCTCCAATTCAAGCCTAATTCTACACCTGACCTCCAAAATTACTTCCGATCACGCTCCTAAGTCACAAATTATCCCCCGAAGCTAAGCGAATCTTCGAAATTCAAATCCGAGCCCTCTAACACATAAGTCAATGTCTGGTTGACTTTTCCAAAGCAAATCTTCCTTAAAGAGACTAAGTGTCTCATTTCCTACCAAAACCAATCCAAATCAACTCGTTCACACCCAACACTGATAATGAAGCATAAAGAAGCAGAAAATAGGGAAATCGGAGTGGTAACTCATGAGACGACAGGTCGGGTCGTCACATCCTCCTCAACTTAAATAAATGTTTCGTCCTCGAACGTACTAAGAATTATCTTCAGGTTACCAAATTGATGATTTTACGTTTACACAAATATTCGCGGTGATCCCACATTACCGCATTTGACATAAGTCTGACAACACATTGTAACTGAAACTTTTGCAATCCAATCTAGTCCACAAACCATAGGACCATATTCCCACATTTGAAATCTTTCATATGATCAGAATCCCACATTCATATTGTGAATAAGCCCGAACAAGCTGTAACAACACATACCTGCAACCTCGGGTGCAATTACATGATAGACCACATAACTCAAACGCTTGTAGTGATAATTTCTAATCACAGCAGTTGCGCACAACACCCGAATACCGATAGAAAAACTTTTATCAACTAAAGTCTCATCTCTACACCTTCATATACTACAAATGGTAAATAAAACACACAGTAAGACATAACCATTTCTTATATCAATCATTTATGAAGCCACTTATCCTTTGGCAAAAACCATAGCAAATTTTTGAGTTAAACCTCGATATTATACTCCCAACATGCTGAAATCAAATCCATTTGTATTCATTCTAGATCCAAACAATCTCATCTAATCCAGCACAACTACTCTGGTGACATTTACACGTCAGTACAGACTAAATCCATGACTTGTGCGATTCGTGCACCAATAAACCACAATCCGAACTCACTCAAATCATGAAAATAGCTCAAAAGAAAGAGTTGTACCACAAGCGAATCATCATACTCACGGAGAAGTACATAATACAATGCCATACCAGTAAACCTCACTATTGCGCCATCCGGCTACCCTAGAAAGAGAAAATACCTCAAAGAAGAGAGCCGCTTTGCAAGTTCCAAAAATACCACCCCAACGATATGCTATGAGCTCGTCAATCATAGTGGAACCAAGATACATGAATAAAATAATAATAACCAGCCCTTCTATAGCTCACCTTGATATCAACCTCACGATTAACTTAGTTGCCAACAACATAATCCACTTGACACGGTCACAGACCTCTAGTCCAAGCATATCATATAGGAGCAATCAAACAAGTACACCTGTATATGCTAAATGAAATAAGATTCTCATGCTCCTGGATTGGCATAACTAACACTCTATATCGTAGGCATGAGCAAGCTATGCTGTCACAACTCAAATCAGCAAATTAACGTAGAATAGTAATTACCAAGTTTGTTCTGGAATCTAGCATCTTAGAAATCTCAAGTATAGTCCAGATAGTTCTTAACAAAGTTACGAATATGAGAAACATTATACCTTTAATTTCAATATCCCACTCTAGGCATATCATAGCCTACGCATCTTCCGAGCATGAATATTGACTCGGTGCTTGGACACAGGTTCAAACCTCACATATATTCACGCTCATAGCGCATAGTCATCACCATCAATTAGCTTGACTAGTGCATCCAAAGATATTAGATAAAATACTCACCTCAAACATGCCACAATCCTGAAATAGTATATTTTTGAGATTTCCCCGCCTCTAAATTCATAGATCACATAAATCACCGTAACTGATCACAACCTCAGCACTCAAATGACTAGCACATCCCTCAAGTACAATCATCCCATGGTAATTATTTCCAAAATTTTTTTACAATACATAACAAGATCGAAATATTGGTAGTTGATCAACCAAGTGAGCGTTGAAGGGCCAATAGACATTTGTTAATCAAAATATGATGTTCACCCTTATCAAACCTTACCGAACAGTTATAACATTCAATCTAAATACCTGAAACTAACTATTCCATCCAGAACTCGTGACTTTCCCTTTAAGAATAAACTACCACCTTGCATATGAAAATATTAAGCATGTACCATATGCCACGTCTATCATGCCATCTTGTTGCAAACACAAAATCTCATTAGAATTTTTGGGCTATACAAAAATTTCATTTCGTGCAGCTAGAAATCTTCTATTTGCTCCATTTGGGAGGAGTTAACAATATACAATATGTTCTGCGCACCGGTAGAAGATATCCGGCTCTAATCATGGTAAAAACCATCAAGAAAACTTTCAAATCTGCTCGCACATAACCAAGCTATCAAAACGGAATGCCTCTGGCTTGACCAGGCCATGTAGGCTACCAACCCAAGAATACCGCCTGTAATCAATGCACATTCTCATTGTGTCATTCTTCTTCTTCACAAATAAGATTGGTGTATCCCAAGGTGACACACTAGGCCAAATGAACCCCTTTTCTAGGAGTTCCTAAAGCTGCTCTTTCAATTCCTTCAGCTCTGCTGGTGCCATACGGTACGGTCGAATATAAATGGGCTGAGTGCCCAGCACCAAGTCAATACCAAAATCAATATCCCTATCCGGCGTCATGCCCGGCAGGTCTGCAGGAGATACATCGGGAAAAATCCCTCACAACTAGGATAAAATCAATATTATGAGTCTCAACTCCAACATATCACACAAAATCTAGATATGACAGACAACCCTTCCCAACCATACGCTGGGCTTTCAAGAAAGAATTTACTCTGCTAGGAACATAATCAGTCACACCACGCCCCTCGATCCGCGGTTCACCCGGCATAGCCAAAGTGACTGTCTTAGCATGACAGTCTAGAATAGCATGACACAGAGATAGCCAATCCATGCCCAGAATAATATCAAAGTCTACCATGCTCAATAGCAATAAATCAACTCGGGTCTCCAGACCCCCAATAATCACAACACATGACCGGTATACACGGTCCATAACAACAGTATCGCCCACCGGGGTAGGTATATAAATAGGTAAAGAAAGAAACTCTCGGGACATACCCAAATAATGAGCAAAATATGAGGATACATAAGAATAGGTGGAACCGGGATTGAATAATACAGAGGCATCTCTGTGGCAGACTGGAACAATACCTGTAATAACATCATTTGAAGCAATATCATCTGTCCTTCCTGGAATAGCATAAAAATGAGCCTGGCCATCGCCTGATCGACCTTAATCTCTGTAAGCCATAACTGACTCACTAACACGCCTCAAACTGGAACCAATATAGCACCTGACCGTGCAATCAACTTAATTAATAGCAAACTACCCAACTTGGCTCGAAGCCATAGACCAAAACGCACTCAATAAATCACAATGCATGTACTTTATTGCTGTCGTAATACCATAGTGAGATTAAACTCACTCCTTCGTAAGCTTGTGGAAACACAAATCATCTGGCATTTTTACTCTTTTGCAATTCTTGCATTCACTCGCATAACAGTTAAGCCCACTCTCTAGGCGACCAAATTTAGATTTCAACGCATATTCTTCACTTGTAATTAAGATCTTCTCATAGACAGTATAAGGATCACACCACCTTAGAACACTCTGCAGGAGATAACCCACCTACTTTACCTCCAATTAATATTTTTTGTATACCTTCCACTGTCATACACATTACGCAATCACTTAATCTTCCTGAGTCTAAACTCATACCGTAACATGGAATTTACTTCAATCCAAATATGAGACATGAAAAGATTCTTCACGCGCCCATAACTCAGGGCTACATATCCAATCAAAATAAAAATCAAACACTTAATAGTTCATCTATCATCTTGCATCCCTTCCAGGTCGTATAGATACATCTTGCAGTACTAACATACTCATCGCGTAGTTATCCAACCATCATTCCCACTAATAGGGACAATACCGAACATATAAGTTCAAAACACTTGCTCACGCAATCAGCACCTCGGTGCTCAAACCATAGGCAAAGATCCAGCCTCAAGTCCTCCATACTGGCCCAACATCAAACTCACAGAGATCACATCTCGCCCCTTGATCGGGGAATCACAAGCCATCAAAGCACATCTGATACTGAGCGCTCATGCGCGCATATGAACACGTGGAAGGAATTCTTTTTCAAGCTGAATCAAGGACACACGATAAGAATTCAAGAATTTGAAATTTTCCTAAAGGTTTTGCAGCCTCTAAGGATAAATACAGACGTCTCTGTACCGATCCGCAAGACTCTACTGATAATAGGTGAATTTGACTATAATCATGCCTTAAATAATCACTTTCTTATGTTGTTTTGATAATAAATATGATAACAAAATGCTCTTATTAGTTTTTTCCATGATTTATAGGTAATTAATATCTAAGGAAGGCTAAGGAGTACTTTTGGAGCCGATACTGGAGAAAAGGGGCCAAATATGCAAATTCCCATTGAAGTCACGTCATATCAGCCCTGATGAGCCAAAAACACTATTTTGCGGCGGTTCTACCGCGACCGCGGCAGAACCACGGTGGAAGGCTGACACAGAATCTCAGAGAATCAGAGACACTGTTTGGCCGCGGTTCTACCGCGACCGCGGCTGAACCGCGGCAGGCGACGAAACTTCAAGGGTTAAAGTGTAAAAACGGGATTATTTAGACCTAAACCCTATAAAAATATTAGATTTCGCCCAAAGGAGGCATGTATTGATTTTTAGGTTATCTTGGCAAGGGAAACTATTGTGAGAGATTTCTCCAAACATCTTTCTTCTTTTCTTTTGATTTTTATGATGAATTCTATTTTAGTTTATTTACCCATAGCCATGAGTAGCTAAATTCCTTGTCTAAG
>MU734166.1:22976-41891 GCA_026770625.1 Nicotiana glauca | reverse complement strand
ACCAAATTACCACAGCAAGTCATGCTTCGGGCAAACAGGGGATTTTCGATATTAGGTATTTTAAAGACATTATCTAGTCGACTATGTAGTCCATAACCATATTCGTTCGTTTAGCAGAAAATTCGACCAAATAAAAGGTCTTGAGGGAGATGAACAGAATAGTCGGAATTAAAGGTAAAAAATTGACTAAAAATGTAAAACTAAAACAAACAAATAACAACTAACACAGAAAGAAACAAAGAAAAGGAAAATTACCTCAAAAATCCCGCAGAATACTCAAACTTGACTTGACCTCGAAAATTTGAAGCCAAACAGACCTTAACTAGGGTGTCCTCAAACTGAGAACACCCAAACTAAGGTCCATCGGGCCTCAATCGCCTACTGAAACCACTGGAATCTCTATTTAGATTTCTAGGGTTCATACTTGCCGACTTAGGGTTCGTGGTTTCCTGGTCAGATTCGAACCAAACCAAGTTTGGTTTGGTGGCGAGGAAGGTCAGGGGAATGCTTGGTAAGAATTTGGGCTTGTTTGGGGTAGTTCAGTTTTGGGCTCGAATCTTTGATTTGATATTCGAGAAGACGCAGTCTGATTCGAGGGTAACGGTTCATGGATTCGTGTTCAGGGTGGTTGGAAGGTCCTAGGGTGTTAAGGTGGAGGTCAGGGGAGTTGTCGCCGCCGGGCTTGCAGCGAAAGGATGAGGGGGCGGCTAGGGTTTCTGGTTCGTCTCTCTCTGAGAGAGACGAAGATGAGAGACGGAGATGGGGGGGGGTTTGGTTCGTGGGGCGTGGGGTGTGAGGGTGGCTTTATATAGGGCGTGGGAGATGGGATCCTGGCCGTTGGATCAAGTAAGATTGATGGCCAGGATCTCTTGCCTTAGGACGAACGACGTCGTCTCATTGAAACGAGACTGGGTCGGTCTCAGAGGTGAACGGGTCAAAATGAAACGGGTCGCGAGGGGAGCCTGGGATCGTTGGATCAATGGAGATGAACGGCTCAGATTGAGCGCCCTTAAACGGCGTCGTTCGATTTAATGAATGGTTTGAACTGGACCGTCGGATTTGTTCGATCAACGGTCCTGATTGAGAGCCGGGAAACGACGTCGTTTCGACGTCTCTGAGACCAGCCTCCTGTGGCCTGGGCCAGACGCTGGTTTTGGGCCTGGGTCTGTTTGCAATTTTAGCCACTTTCCCTATTTTCTTACTTAGCCAACACTAATTTACACACACCTTATCAAGTTAAAAGGGATGAAAAATACACACCTATTAATTAATACACTAACAAACAATGCAACTCTCATATTTTAACTCAAGCCAAATAACAACAATGCAATAATGCATATATATTTTTTGTAATTTTCTTCTAAATATTTTGTGGTCAATTAATTTAGAAATGCATGCAACACGTTTTTTTTGTATTTTAATTAGTTTAAACAAATAAATGCACATACAAGATGCTAAAGAAAGATAACACACAATCCATTCAAATGTGATAACAAAACTATTTTATTTTATAATTTTTGGGAGTAGTTGTCGCGAGAGCAAAAATCACGTGCTCACACCCATCATCATTACCCCCAACTGGGAGCAACCGTTCGAGTTAATGTGTGATGCTAGTGACTACGTGGTGGGGGCAGTGCTGGGCCAACAGAAGGACAAATTAATGCACTCAATCTACTATGCTAGTAGGACGCTGAGCGAAGCCCAATTAAACTACACAGTGATTGAGGCCCGAGCCATCTATTTATTTATCGTCGACGGCGTTCCTGGGGGTGTGTAAAGACTCCGGAGGAGCTCCTACAGCCGAAGCGCAATATCAAGCCATCTTGTGGCATCAACCAGGCTCTCGGCCTCAATATCAATATAACACTGCTGCGGCGTGCAACCCGATTCATAAGTATCCTCACAATACAGGCCCTCGGCCTTACTTAGTCAACATAATCACATAAGCCACTCGGGTAATAATAAAACATGATGCTCAGCCCAAAATAATTTATGAAAATATCATTTCGAGTGTTTAAGGCATAATAACTTGGCTGGGTTTTTAAAACAGTAGAAAATACATGACCGAGTTCAAATATATAATTAAATCAGTGAGGAATTATCGACAATAATCCCTGAAGGGTTCAAATAATTGACACGAAGCCCAAATATGGCAATCATCCCAATTTATGATGATAACAAGTAGTTTCAATCAAATACGCAGTAATTTCATCAATCGGGACGAACCAAGTCACAATCCCCAATGGTGCTCCACCCCACGCCCGCTATTCGCTGCGTGCAAGTTACCTCAATACAGCACTATGGTATGCAAATTCGGGGTTTCAAACCCTCAGGATGTCATTTACAAATATTACTCACCTCGAACCAGCGAAATTCTACTCCAAAATGCCTTTTCCCCTAGAATCGTCCTCCAATCGATCCGAATCTAGCCACAGTCAATTCAATTTAGTCAATACTAATTATAGGAATTAATTCCATATAAAAATACTACTTTTCCAGCAAAATCCAAAATTAGCACAAAATTTGCCCATAGGGCCCACATCTCGGAATCCGGCAAAAATCATAAAATCCGACAATTCATTCCGATACGAGTTCAACTATACTAATTTTACCAAAATCCAACATCAACTCGACCCTCAAATCTTCAAATTAAACCAAGATGGTTTTCAAGATTTTTCCAACTAAATCACCAATTAAATGTTAAAAACAACGATGACTTCGAGTAATCTTACCAAAATTGAGTTAAGAACACTTACCCCGATGTTTTCCTTGAAAATCTCTCCAAAAATCGCCTAACCCGAGCTCTTCCAACTCTATTTTTGTCAAAAATGGTCAAAACCCCCGTTTTATAGCATATTTCTGATTCGGGCACCACGGGTGGCACCGGGCGCTGCCTGTGGCTCTGTTTCCAGTAGCCAAAAAAATTCCGGCCGCATGGATGGCGCCCCGCGCTACCCTGAGCGCTGTCGATGGGCAATTATTTTTCCCCGACACAAAAATGGGCATAACTCTCTCATACGATGTCCGAATTGGATGATTCTTTTTGGCTATCGCTCCAAAATTTCGATACAGATCTAATTCTTCAATCAAAACTGAATTTGGAGCTCATTTGCATAATATGTTGCCACTTATTCTTGAAGAACGACATAGAAACATTCTTGAAATGCCCAAGTTAAACTCCAATAAGCATCCAAACTCCACCCGATGCCCTCGGGACCTCAACCAAATATCAACGAGTCCTAAAATATCATTCAAACTTGTTCCAATCATCAAAACGCCTCAAACAACACCAAATCCGTCAATTCGCATCGAATTCGAGCCTAACTTTTCTAAAAACTTCAAAAACACGCTTTTGATAAAAAACCCAACCAAACAACGTCCAAATGACCTGAAATTTTGCACGCACATCCCAAATCACAAAATGATGCTACAACAACTTTTGAAATTCCATTCCGACCATCGGATCAAAATCTCACCTATCAACCGGAAATTGCCAAAATACTAACTTCGCCAATTCAAGCCTAATTCTACACCGAACCTTCAAAATTACTTCCGATCACACTCCTAAGTCACAAATCATCCCCCAAAGCTAACCGAATCATCGAAATTCAAATCCGAGTCCTCTAACACATAAGTCAATGTCTGGTTGACTTTTTCAAAACAAACCTTCCTTAAAGAGACTAAGTGTCTCATTTCCTACTAAAACCAATCAAAATCAACGCGTTCACACCCAACACTGATAATGAAGCATAAAGAATCAGAAAATGGAGAAATTGGAGCGGTAACTCATGAGACGACGGGTCGGGTTGTCAGATGTACTCTCCAAGAATAAGACACAATCACATAAGTTTACAAGTTAGAAGTAATTTTACTTTTACAAGTTTTATTAAATAATTCACTTTAACTATTTTGTTGTCTAATTATCCTACTAACAATGAACATACTTTACTTAACAACCATTTTCATTCTCAATGATTGAAAAGAAGAATGGTTCATATACAATTGCATTTATAGTTCTTCATTTGTGAATCAATAGAATTTATTTGCAACCTATTCTTCTTCTAGTGGTAAGTGAAAAATATAGTGATAGTATAATCCTTTGTTGAATCCTTCTTCTATCATAGTAATAATTAATACAATTTACTTAGGACCCCTTATTTTTTTATAGTAATTGAAAAGCTTGGTAAAATGCTATATAGTTGTTTCTTTATTTATTCATTTTTCATAGTAATGGATAGTGCTTATTTTTTTTGTTACTTTAGATTGACTCTATTACTCTAATATAGTTCTTTACCCAAATTATTTTTACTAGTATTTTTGTAAGAATTTAGAGTTGAGTATGCTAAAGTTAGACTGATTTTAATTTATAATGATGAAAATAAAGATTTAATTTTTAATTTACAAAATGAGCTTATTTACCCAAAAGAGGGACTTACTATTATTTATTTATAAGATTTTACAGACAAATATGTTAAAGTTGAAAAAAAAATTAATTTACAATGAAGTAAAGAATTATTTATTTATTTATTATTATTATTATTTTAAGTAAAGAATGATCAAGTTTACTAAAAATGAGGTTTTCTTTATATACTATATAAAGTTTCTGTTGAAGAAGAAGCATTTGAAAGGGTGGCAAAAGACAAAGCTGAGCACACGTGATTTTGTGAGCATGTCACTTTCATGTGACATCAACACAGCATATCTTTTTGGGCAATTGAAAGAAGGCTGTATTATTCCTTAGATTTACACAAATGTCCAAGTGTATTTATCGTAAATAAATGCAAAAGTAGGGGCAAACTGAGACCTTAAAAAAGTACGGCAATGGTTTTTCAGTCGACACATCAAAAAGTCAAACCGCTGAACACAGCTGAGCAATGAAAATCAATTATTCTAAAAATACCCCTATGCCAGGCAGACATTTTGATCATGAGCGCTGGTTATTCTCACTAAAATACATTTTATATAAATAAAAAAAATTTGGAACAATAGATAATTAGAGATAAAAATTAATTTGAACTGACAACCTGAAAAGTAGAGGAGGAATCTACCAACTTATTTAAACTATGCAACTGATATAAAATTTATTTACAGCATCATGTATATAACTTAAATTCAGGGGTGGCGCTAGTAAAATCTTTGCTTTAAGCCTCCTAAATTTTGGGACCCCGAAAATATTTTTAGTTGTGAATTTATTATTTTATTTTTGCTTAGACAATATTGAAGTTTATAAAAGGAAAAAAAAATACAAAATTCTTATAAAAATGGAAAGAAATGCTATCTATTTTTTAACAATAGAGATATTTTAGAACTTTGAATTAATATACTCAAATCTTCGTATTGATAAATAATATTTTTTGCAATATGTTCCAAGGTAACGAATTGTAAATACGTGGCTAACATCTTATTAACTTGAATTTTCTTACCAATGTGGATATTAATATTATATTTTATAAGATAACTATACTATAAACAAAAAGAAAGAAAGAAAGAGGAAAAAAACCAATATAATATTAATACTATATTTTGCAAAATAACTATACTATAGACAAAAAAGAAAAAATTAAGGCCCCTTATTAAAATATGGATTTAGGCCAAGAATTAACTTTCATTATTATTAGGGCAGAGTTCATAGCCGTTGTCTCGGTAGCAACGGGAAAATCACTTAGACCCGACTTCTTATAGCAACGAGGTCACATACGCATAATTTTTTTTATTTCTTTGCTAAAAGAAATTTTGTGATATTTAATGCAGCAGCATGAGTATTAAATTAAATTTGTCAGAGGATATATAAAGTTGCAGAATAGCTGTAAGAAAGTGATTACTATATGAGCTTTATGAATGAATATATCAACGAGAGGCTAGAGGTTTAGAGACATGCCCTTGAGTCTAAAGGTTTCGGTTGAGCAGGACGAAGACGGAATACCTCGAGTGCAAATTTGGGGCCGAGCCGACGGAAGCGGGAGTAGAAGTAAGGCTTGACTCTCAAGTCATCCCTAAGAGGGGTAGTTTCAAGTACCTTGGGTCAGTTATTCAGGGGATCGGGGAGATCGACAAGAATGTCACACACCGTATAGGGGTGAGGTGGATGAAGTGGAGGTTAGCGACAAGAGTCTTGTGTGACAAGAAAGTGCCACTGTCACTAAAAAGTAAGTTTTATTGAGTAGTGGTTAGGCTTGCCATGTTGTATGGGACCGAGTGCTGGCCGGTTAAGAACTCGCACATCTAGAAGATGAAAGTGGCAGAGATGAGAATGTTGAGGTGGATGTGCGGGCATACAAGGATGGATAAGATTAGGAATGGAGATATTCGAGAGAAGGTAGGCGTGGCCCCCATAGAGGACAAGATGCGGGAAGCAAGACTCAGATAGTTTGGGCACATTCAGAGGAGGAGTACTGATGCACCGGTGAGAAGGTGTGAGCGGCTGGCTGTGGTGGGCACGATGAGAGGTAGAGGGAAATCTAAGAAGTATTGGGGAGAGGTGATCAGGCAGGACATGGCGCGTCTTAAGATTACTGAGGACATGGCCCTTGATAGGGGACTGTGGAGGTCGAGCATTAATGTTGTAGGTTAGGGGGTAAGTGTAGATATTTTCCAGCGCACTAGAGTGAGACTAACCAATTAGGAGTTAATCTTAGGATGCTACTTATCAGTTACTGATGCAGGGATTTATCTGTTGGATATTACTTTACCGTCCACCTTTTTCGTATTTACTATATTTCTTATATCACTGTTATTCTGTTATTTTATGTTATGTTCTGTATTTTATGTTATTTTATGTTATTTTAGTATGAGTCTATCGATAATATTAATATATCATCTCTTGTTGTTGTCTTGAGCCGAGGGTCTCCTGGAAATACCCTCCCTGCCCCTCAGGGTAGGGGTAAGGTCTGCGTACATATTACCCTCCCCATAGTCCACCTGTGGGATTATACTGGGTTGTTGTTGTTGTTATTGTTTGTATGAATGAATTTCCTTTCCAATTTGTCTCTTTTTTTTTTTGTGTACCTCAATATTCCTCTATTCTTTTTCTCTGTATTAGATGGTACAAATTCCTCAATCATATTAGTCAAAACTTAATTATTATTTTTAATAATTTAGTTTGTTAACTTGATTCTGCACTATATTCAAGGATAAATCCGTTATTTTATAAAAAAACTGAAATAATGTGAGTCGTAGATAAAATAAATTTAATGAAGTTGTTTTGTATATAATTTCTTACTGACAGGCGATTAAAAAAAATTCCAGAAAAACTAGGTGCATTCGCCTTTAAAATATGGATGACAACAATAGGAGAAAAATAGGAGTAGTAAATTAATCGACAGAGAAGGTGGACCGGTGGTAAAACGATAACGTTTCTTTTAAAGACAAAAATTCCCTGGTTATAAATTATTCATAAAATGGTGTATTTTACAACTCGTACTACTTTCTTATTTGAGGTGTCAACCCCCGAGGGCGAATGTGTGTTGACTCAATTCGGAAAGTGAAATAAATAGGTCCAAAATAAGTAATTTTTTGGATGTTTTCACATAAATTAAAAAATTTACCTTTTAGCATTAATTAACAATAAAATTGACCATATTAACCTTTACTATCTCACATAAATATCCTAACACATATTCCAACGCTATTTACTCCAAGGACAATGTAGGAAAAAAATAATTAATACATTCTTAAAATCTGAAAAAATTACTTATTTTGGACCATAAAAAAAATTACTTATTTTGAACCGGAGAGAATAAACAACATTAATAAATGTGTGCCTGATCGAGTGATTCTTCGAATTTTTTTTAATTCTTACATCTAGAAAGGGGAAAAAAAAAAATGCGGTGTTCAAAGTTGGGGGTGAGTAGGGGAGGGTGGGACAATTTTCAGTCGATTTTTATCTTTACATTTTTGCTTTAGTTTTGGCATTAGACTGTAGCAACAAAATACCATCTTCATAAAGTTGGTAGTTTTTTTTCCTTTTTCCTACGTATAACCTCTGTTTTTTACTTGAAAATCATTAGTGATTTTGGCATGGTATAACAATATATTTATATAATTGGCAGAAAGTAGCCATAATTATAAATATCGATATCAAATAGCCAATAAATGTATATCACAATAATAGTATGTATAGTATATCATAACTTTTTCTTCTTCTTTGTCTATACCAACATGTACATTAAAATTTTATTATCATTCTTTGTATATAAATAATATTATCCTTTGTATATCAATAATATAAAATTATATATATAGTTATTGTTGCCTTTACATCAATATATATTACAATAAAAATATTAAATTATTTGTATATCACAGTGTATAGCACATCAGACATATGTATATCAAAATAGATATCATAAATTTATTTTTCTTCTTTATGTACATTAAAAATTAATTTTTTTTTTGTACTAAAATATTATTTACTGTCACAATTATATTTTTATTTTTATGTACATCAGTAATATCTCATGTATATTATATGTATCTGTGTATATCTATAAAAATTTATATTATATATACGAGATACAATGTGATATACAAGGGCATCCAAAAATTATGTTGTAAACCGAAATACAAAGTGATATACACAGACGCCCTTAAAAACTTGTGTGTGATATATACTAATATACACGATATACAATATGATATACACGTGTCGCAGTTGGATTTTTAGGTATGATTTTTTATCTGAAACAAGTCTAAATCACTTATATTCTTGCTCAAATTTTGTGTATAGCCATGTTTAGGTATTTTCAATCATACTCATTTATTCAATATGATATACACGTGTATACAATATGATATACATGTGTATACAATATGATATACACGTGTCGCAGTTGGATTTTTAGGTCTTATTTTTTGTCTAAAACAAGTCTAAATCACTTATATTCTTGCTCAAATTTTGTGTATAGCCACGTTTAGGTATTTTCAATCAATTTTAATCATACTCATTAATTCAATCAAACCAAAAAGGAAGAGAGAAAAAAAATAAAGTTGAAATATATTTTTTCTCTCTTAGTTTTTGCTAATCTTGCTCAAATTTTGCATATAGCCTTGTTATTTTCAACCGATTTCAATCACACCCACTCATTCAATCCTACCAAAAGAGAGAGAGAGAGAAGAAAAATAAAGTTGAAATATATATTTTCTCTCTTAGTTTTTGCTTCTGGTTTTCCCTTATGTAAGATTAACCTTACCTTTTCATCCCACTGATTTTTTTTTTTTACATAATATGCAAGAATTTTTGCTAAACTATGATTGCAAAAAAGATGAGATAGAAGAAGAAATACAAAGAGAAAAAGGGGGAGGGAAACCAAAATAAGTGTGTAATTTTTTTCAGAGAGAATATAAAAGAGAGTAGGTTTTTTTTAGGATTTGGCTATATAATGCCAATTGTTTAGGGCTTTCTTTGCCAAAATTAATATAAAACTAAAAAATTGCTAATTCCTATTATGAATTGTTATAGAATGCCAATTTTTGGTAAGGTTATTCAAAGATAGCCCAGATGAAATAAAATATCTCCTTATTATCCTCTTTTTTGCACACTGCACAATCCAATTAACTTTTTGAACATTGAATCAATATCAAAAACGAAAGTAGTTACAAAAGAATATCGTAATAGTATAAACCGATAATCAAATAAAGTACATTATTTTTATGAGTTGTTAATGGAATATTGAAGTAACTGTCAGTACTTAAAACATTGCAATGGAAATTGATCAAGTACTTTCTCTGGTCCACTTTAATAATTTTTTAGCTTTTTTTGTGGTCTATAATATTTGATTTTTTCTAAATATCAAGAAGAAATTACTTTTTTTTCTTTCTAAAATTACCTTTGGAGTAAAGATTCTACAAGAGTTTGTTATATTTTTAATTAATAAATTAAGTTTAATATGATCAATTTTATTGTGAAATAATATTAAAAAGTGGATTCATAATATGTATGAAAATCCCAAAAATAAATTAAGTAGTATATCGGAGGAAGTACTTTTTATCAAGTAGCGGTGGTCTGATGGAAGGCAAGAAAAGCTCTCTAATAGAGAAAAGTTATTTAGCAAATCCATGATTCAATGAGATACTGACAAAAGAAAAAATCAAAGTGATAAAGGGCATGAATATTCACGCTAATTAACCTATCAATTCCACTAAAAACGTTAATCGTAGGCTATTGAATAATTGATTATGGATCCATGAAACATGAAAACTTGTTTAGGAATTAAAGAGAAAAGCTTCGGATAAAAATACGTGACAATAACACAACTTTCTTCCACATAAATATCGGACGCACTTCGAGATTATGACGACCCAAAGGGGTCATCGCCGGGTTTCTCCCTTTTCCGTGCTTTCGAGGCCTTGAAAACCTCATTATTAGTTGTCTCGATTTGCGTGCGCAGTCCGGGCGCGAAGCCGGAAAGTTTTTATGTTCAAATATATGAATTATGTGAAAAATTTGAAGAATTTTAATATCAATATTGTTAAAGTTGACTTTGGTCAACATTTTGGATAAACGGACCCGGACTCGTGATTTGACGGTCTTAGAAAGTCCGTAGAAAAATATGGGACTTGGGCGTATGCCCGGAATCGAATTCCGAGGTCCCAGACCCGAGAAATGAATTTTTCTGTGAAATTATTTTTTGAAAATATTTTAGGAAATGAAAATGAAATTTGATTGAAATGTGATGGTATTTGGCTCGTATTTTGGTTCTGACGCCCGGTACAGCTCATATATGTTGTTTAAGTGCTTCCTGTAAAGTTTGGTTGAAAACGGACATCGTTTGACGTGTTTCGGCCTTAAATTGGAAAAAATTTGGACGAACCATATGTAGCAGCTTTCTTATCAACTGGCTCTCGAATTTCTCAATTCTCTTCTATTATTATCAAAATAAAATATCTAAAGTGTAAAGTTTGTTCCTTAAAATCCGGTCATTGATTGAATATTGAGAAGATACCAAGAACTTATCCGACCCTTTTCTCACTATAATAATAATATTCATCATATGCTTTCCATGTCATTTGTCACTTTCATTACCAAACATTTCATCTTTAAATACAAAAAAGGAGCTACTGCTCGAGGGATTCAAAAAGGAAGTGGAGACAATTATCTCAAATTCTCAACAAAAAAAAAGAAAGAGAAACATAAGACGTGAGCATTAGCTTCTGCCAGCGAGAATTCGTTGGGATTGTCGTTCACCCAAGATAGAGAATTCATGCTCTTAAAACTGAGTGAACAGTAGCTTTTGGGTTTCGAGTTTTCCGGTGTTGATTCGAGGTTCCGGTTTATAATTTCGGCATTTTAGTCCGTGGTCTGTTCGAGCATTTAGCTAAGATAAGAGCGAACTGGCAGTGGAATCAAGGGGTAAAGCTATAATTGGAACGTGGATTGTGTTCGTGGCATCGAGGTAAGTGTTTGTTCTAACTTTGGCTTGAGAGAATAGGATTAGGATATAAATTGCTAATTACTAGATGTGGAGTACGGTGTATAGGCATGGTGACGAGTATCCATGCACCAGAGTCTAGCATGACCGTGGGTCTTAATTGTGTATACCCGGATTGTGTAATACTTCTTCCTTGTTAAATTGATAAGTTTCATATAACTAGTCTTTTCTTAACTTTGATATTTGGTGAAACAATGGTTTAACAAGAGAAGAACTGATTCAATGGGTTCACTATGACATAATATATATATATATATATTTAAAAACCTTGCATAACCAGAAAGAGAATAACTTGCCCATAAGAAACAGTTCTATTTGGTATGATTTATTAACTGAGACAAAGAACATCACGGTAAGATTGAAAATTGATCTCACAAGCGTGTACAATATCAAATCAACAAATGTATCATTTTTTTTCTTCATAAAATTATCTTTCTTGATTACGATTAATTGATATATAACTTTTTAAAATATTTAGTATCTATTTACAGATGTTTATATTTTAAGTGAATATAATGTCGTTAGATGTCATTCATAACATTTTGAAAAATAACATACTTCAAATCTAGATTAAACAATTTAAAATTCATATCAAATTACCACTGATTCATGATCAAGGGGAAAAACTTCTTGTAGATTAAGATTAATTTAAGTGGTAGCTGAATTATAAATGACACAAAGTTGTTTTACTTTTCCCTGAAAATAATACTATGATACTACACTAAACTACTAATTATTGCGCCTTTGTATTAGGATAATTAAAGAAAGGAAAGTTAAATAAAGTTAGTTTTCTTCTGCAATTATGTACTAGCGTTTTGGGACGTGGGATCATAAGAGTTCAGTGGGCAGTATGCCTGCCCTGAAATAACCACTTATATATTATGAAATAGGATCGTGTGGCACGCCGACCACATATGCATTATAATATGGGATCATGTGGCACGCCGTCCACTATATATCATGGAAATCTGGAGTAGTTCAACTGTATATTTCTAATATTTCGTTTTCATCTGCTATTCTCCGATAACATGTCCCCCTCCCAGCTTTACTTTGTATTATCTTGTTATTGCGTCTTGCACTTATATATATATATATATAGGTTGTTTGTGGTTGGTCCTGTC
The DNA here is from genome assembly GCA_026770625.1 of Nicotiana glauca. NCBI lineage: Eukaryota > Viridiplantae > Streptophyta > Magnoliopsida > Solanales > Solanaceae > Nicotiana > Nicotiana glauca. Next base: position 29,344 of record MU734166.1, on the reverse strand, counting down.
TAGCCTCGTCACTACTTCGCCGGGGTTAGGTCAGGCACTGACCAACACATGAGGTCGGTTGTGCTGATGCTACACTCTGTGCATCTTTTTGCACAGATCATGGAGCAGCTTTTGGACCGCAGCAGCATTATTGAGCGGGAACGGTTTTCAGCCCAGGGACTCACGAGGTAGCTTTGCTGGCGTTCGCAAGCCAAAGTCCCTTCTATGTATTTAGTTTGTTTCTTTGTATCGAGACCAACACTGATATATTTCATTCAGACTTTTATTTTAGTACTCTATAGTAGTTCGTGAGTAGTGACATCAGACTCTGGGTAGATGAGTATTCTGAAATTTCTGCACTTGTTTTCTGTTATATAAGTTTAAAGACTCTCGTTTTATTTAATTGCTTTTGTTTATTTATATTGTTAAAAATGTCATCACAAAAATATTTTAAATGTTGGCTTGCCTAGCTCCTAATAGTAGGCCCCATCACGACGCCCGATGGTAGAAAATCCGGGTTGTGACAAGTTGGTATCAGAGCTCTAGGTCACGTAGGTCTCACAACTCACGAACAACCTTAGTAGAGTTTGAGGGATCGGTACGGAAACGTCTGTATTTATCCCCCAGAGGCTATAGAGTTAGGAAAATTTCACCTTCATTCTTTCTTGTCGTGCGGCTCTATTTCTCAAAGCTAATTGAATTTCTACTCTTATCTTTCCACGAATGGCGAAGTCACGTACCGCTTCTTCAGCCGAACAATGGCACAGACCGGTGATAGATCAACTACGCCTTCAGAAGTTTTGCGGAGATCGGATAGGTTTCACCAAACTCTTTGCTACCACCTTCAACTGTGCATCTTTTGAGAACCCACGGGATTGTGCTTGACCGCTGCTATGAGGTATTGCAGAACGTGGGAATAGTCAAAAGTGAGGGGTTGATTTTACTGTGCTTCGGATGGCAAATAAAAGTAGTGGAAAGATAATGTATTTACCAGACCAGTTGTGGTTCCAACGGAAGATGCAAACGTATCAAGAGATCACCTAATGAATCATGTAGGGCTTCAATGGACCTTGACGTCAGGCTGATTTATTTGAGTTGTGAAGGACAAATATTGTGGATTATCGGATGTTGTGACCTTTGACTTAGCGCTAATTGGGGAATTCCACTATCAGTGAATGGATCGTATGGTCATGTGTTATGTCAGTTTGGCTTGGAATGTGTATATATGGTACGGAAAGGTTCCCCCAAATAATTTATACAAATTTAATACTTGGTACTTTGCGGGGGGTAAGGTTAGAACCTGTGGTATGTCTGCCTCCTTAATAATCCAACATTTCAGTATCAAGGGAGTTAGGGAAAACAACTTTAAATTTACAAAAGGTCTACTCAGTGTGGCACTCACGGTTGCAGATTTGGGGTGCTTTGGAGGAAATATAGTGGTAGACCACCTTCTCGACTATGTGGTTTGTGCCAAGATTTATCTGTATGGAGTTTTACCTTTATGATCGTTATGCGTAAATAGGGGTAAGAATCGCCCCCAAAGAATAATAAAGAGTATATGAATAAATGGGGTAGCTCAGTAGTGTTAAGCCAGCATAGCAAAAGAGGAAATTGGCCGTCGATGTTTGTGACAAGCCTACGAAGAGGGCAGACTGGCCAATGCAACACTACCTACTCAGCTTACATGACCACCCGGTGGTAGGGGTGAGGATGTTAGAGGTGGAGGTGAGAATCCTAGAGGTGGAGACCCAACCGTTGATATAATTTCTATGGTATGGCTGAGGTCACTACACCAGATGGTGTCATCACATGTACAATTCTGATTGTTATAAAAAGGATATTTTTCCTTAATTTGATTTGGTTTTGAAAAATTGAGGCGAGTCCTCTTAATATGCTCCACTCACGAGCGGGCTTTGTAATCCTCAAATCTACTTATGTGAATACTCACGTTGGGCTATTATATGGAGATAGTTATCCCTATCATTATGTGTTGGTCACTAAGAATATCTATGAGGCTAAAAGTGACTTTCTATTACTTACAACAATGGGTTTTAAGGTAATTTCAGGATAATTAATTTCAATTGTCAATTATATACCCTATCGGTATGAGGGTTCACTATATGTTGTGATTTCCTTTGACGGAAATTATTGAAAAGAAGAAAGAAAAGAAATGAAAAATTTCAGTTGGTACAATGTGCAAATACTTGTGACTCAGAGTTGAGGGCGATATCCTCAAATAATTACATAATGTGAAATATTTTAAACCGAGCTACAAGCTGCGGTGGATGTTATATAAGGACAAGGTCCTGGTGGTGAAAAGTTTATGTGTTTAAAATTTTTCTTTTATGAAAATAAAAATCTTGTACTATATTTTAAATGGGAGTCATGCCTAATAGGCTTATTTGACAATTCTTGTATATTTTCGGTTCATATTTAGCCATTTTTGTGTTGTAAACAATGAGTTTTAGCCTATGAGACGGGCGCCCAGGTGACGATAAATGTGAGTCATTAATTCGGGCGAGTAATTATGAGGTCTCCATGCCTTATTGTGAGTAAAGTGGAGGTTTGAAATAATATGTTTGTTAACGTAAGGCTAATTAGCAATGTTGTAACGTATGAACAACTTTTAAGGCCAGAGACATGGTTATGGGCATACATATGATGTGTTTCATGTCTAGATATCATTGTGATATTGCTTTGTTTGTAATGCGGAGGTTAGTGTTATTGATATATACTTTATGGTGCTTTGTCGGGTTGTGAAAATATTGTTAGGAGTTGTTTTGGTATTACTCTGACAGGTGGATAGGCCCAATTACAGGGGAGACTCTACCGAAATTTCTGAAAAATTTGGGAGTTAAAAAAAAAATTGAAATATTGAGATGTGCAAATAAAGAGATAAGTTACATTATGAGTTCTTGGTCATGTCCTTTGGGTTGACAAATGCCCCAGTAGCTTTTACGTATCTGATGAACCGGATGTTCAGGCCTTATTTGGACTCGTTTGTGATGGTGCTCATTGATGATATATTGATATACTCCCGCAGTCAGGAGGAGCATGAGCAACATCTCATGATGGCTCTTCATACTCTAAAGACAGTCAACTATATGCAAAATTTTCAAAGCGTGAACTCTGATTGAGTTCAGTTGCATTCCTAGGTCATGTTGTAACGACAGAAGGTATTCAGGTTGATCCGAAGAAGATTGAGGCAGTCAAGAACTGGCCTAGACCGACATCAGCTACAGAGATCCTGAGTTTCTCGGGATTAGCAGGTTACTATCGATGGTTCGTGGAGTGGTTCTCATCTATAGCAGCTCTGATGACCAGATTAACCCAGAAAGGTGCCCAGTTCAGATGGTCAGACGAGTATAAGGCAGAGAAGGTGGTTGGAGCTGTTGAAGGATTATGATATCACTATTTTGTATCATCGGGGAAAGGCCAATGTGGTAGCCGATGCTTTGAGTAGGAAGTCAGCCAGTATGGGCAGTCTTGCTTTTATTCCGGTCGGTCAGAGGCCGCTTGCTTTGGATGTTCAGACTCTAGCCAACCGATTTGTGATGTTGGATATTTCTGAGCCTAGTCGGGTATTAGCTTGCACGGTCGCTCGTTCTTTATTATTGGAGCGTATCTGCGATTGGCAGTTTGATGATCCCCATTTATGTGTCCTTAAAGACACGGTCCAGCGGGGAGGTGCCAAGCAGGTCACCTTAGATGTTGATGGAGTTTTGAGATTACAAGGGCAAATTTGTGAGCCAAATGTTGATGGGATTCGAGAGTTGATTCTGGAGAAGGCCCATAGTTCCTAGTATTCTATTCATAGAAGATGTATCAGGATTTGCGGCAACATTATTGGTGGCGTAGAATGAAAAAACTATATTGTGGCATTTGTAGCACGGTGTTTGAACTGTCAACAAGTTAAATATGAGCATCAAAGTCCTGGTGGTTTGTTTCAGAGAATTGAGCTTCCCGAGTGGAAGTGGGAGCAGATCACTATGGACTTCGTTACTGGACTTCCTTTAACTCGGAAGAAGTTCGATGCAGTTTGGGTCATTATGGATAGGTTGACCAAGTCAGCACATTTCATTCCTGTGGCAGTCACCTATTCATCCAAGAGGTTAGCTGAAATTTATATCCGGGATATCGTTCGCCTTCATGGTGTGCCTGTATCTATCATTTCGGATCGAGGAACGCAGTTTACCTCACGTTTTTGAAAAACAGTTCCTGCCTTTAGCAGAGTTTGCTTACAACAATAGCTACTAGTCGAGTATCTAGATGGCTCCTTATGAAGCTTTATATGGTAGGCGGTGTCGATATCCGGTTAGATGGTTTGAGCCGGGAGAGGCTCGGTTGGTGGGCACAGATTTGGTTTAGGAGGCCTTGACCAAGGTCAGGATCATTCAGGATAGCTTCATATAGCTCAGTTCAGGCAAAAGAGCTATGTAGATCGTAAGGTTCAAGATGTAGCTTTCATGGTTGGTGAGCGAGTATTGCTTTGAGTGTCGCCTATGAAGGGCATGATGAGATTTGGGAAGAAGGCCAAGCTTAGCCCTAGGTTCATCGGCCCATTTGAGATTCTTGATCGTGTGGGAGAGGTGGCTTATAAACTTGCTTTGCCACCTAGTTTGTCAGCTGTGCATCCAGTGTTTCATGTATCCATGCTCTGGAAGTATCACGGCGATCCATCGCACGTGTTAGATTTCAGCACTGTCCAATTGGACAAGGATCTGTCATATGAGGAGGAGCCGGTGGCTATTCTAGACGAACAGGTTCGACAGTTGAGGTCGAAGAATTTTCCTTCGGTGCCTGTTCAGTGGAGAGGTCAGCCTCCTGAGGCATCGACCTGGGAGTCCGAGTCTGATATGCAGAGCCGTTATCCTTATCTATTCCCTGACTCAGGTACTTCTTTCTTTTGTCCGTTCGAGGACGAACAGTTGTTTTAGAGGTGGAGAGTGAGACGACCCAAAGGGGTCATCGCCGGTTTTCTCCCTTTTCCGTGCTTCCGAGTCCTTGAAAACCTCACTATTAGTTGCCTCGATTTATGTACGCAGTCCGGGCACGAAGCTGGAAAGTGTTTATGTTCAAATATATGAATTATGTGAAAAATTTGAAGAATTTTGATATCAATATTGTTAAAGTTGACTTTGGTCAATATTTTGGGTAAACGGACCCGGACCCGGACCCGGACCCGTAATTTGACGGTCTCAGAAAGTCCATAAAAAAATATGGGACTTGGGCGTATGCCCGGAATCGAATTCCGTGGTCCCAGACCCGTGAAATGAATTTTTCCGTGAAATTATTTTCTAAAAATATTTTAGGAAAATGAAAATGAAATTTGATTGAAATGTGATGGTATTGGGCTCTTATTTTGGTTCCGACGCCGGATACAGCTCATAGATGTTGTTTAAGTGCTTTTTGTAAAGTTTGGTTGAAAACGGACATCGTTTGACGTGTTTCGGCCTTAAATTGGAAAAAATTTGGACGAACAATATGTAGCAGCTTTCTTATCAGCTGACTCTCGAAATTCTCAATTCTCTTCTATTATTATCAAAATAAAATATCTAAAGTGTAAAGTTTGTCCCTTAAAATACGGTCGATTGATTGAATATTGAGAAGATACCAAGAACTTATCCAACCCTTTTCTCACTATAATAATAATATTCATCATATGCTTTCCAAGTCATTTGTCACTTTCATTACCAAATATTTTATCTTTAAATACCAAAAAGGAGCTACTGCTCGAGGGATTCAGAAAGGAAGTGAAGACAATTGTCTCAAATTCTCAACAAAAAAAAAAAGAGAAACATAAAACGTGAGCATTAGCTTCTGCCAGCGAGAATTCGTTGGGATTGTCGTTCACCCAAGCTAGAGAATTCATGCTCTTAAAACTGAGTGAACAGTAGCTTTTGGGTTTCGAGTTTTTCGGTGTTAATTCGAGGTTCCGGTTTATAATTTCGGCGTTTTAGTCCATGGTCTGTTCGAGCATTTAGCTAAGATACGAGCGAATTGGTGGTGAAATCAAGGGGTAAAGCTATAATTGAAACGTGGATTGTGTTCGTGGCATCGAGGTAAGTATTTGTTCTAACTTTGGCTTGAGAGAATAGGATTAGGATATAAATTGCTAATTGCTAAATGTAGAGTACGGTGTATAGGCATGGTGACGAGTATCTATGCACCAGAGTCTAGCATGACCGTGGGTCTTAATTGTGTATACCCGGATTGTGTAATACTTCTTCCTTGTTAAATTGATAAGTTCCATATAACTAGTCTTTTCTTAACTTTGATATTGGGTGAAATAATGGTTTAACAAGAGAAGAACTGATTCAATGGGTTCACTATGACATAATATATATATATATATATATATATATATATATATATATATATATATATAT
>MU734166.1:0-22091 GCA_026770625.1 Nicotiana glauca | reverse complement strand
TCCCCCTCCCAGCTTTACTTTGTATTATCTTGTTATTGCGTCCTGCACTTGTGTGTGTGTGTGTGTGTATATATATATATATATATATATATATATATATATATATATATATATATATATATATATATATATATATATATATATATAGGTTGTTTGTGGTAGGTCCTGTCTAGCCTCGTCACTACTTCGTCGGGGTTAGGCCAGACACTTACCAGCACATGGGGTCGGTTGTGCTGATGCTACACTCTGTGCATCTTTTTGCACAGATCATGGAGCAGCTTTTGGACCGCAACAGCATTATTAAGCGGAAACGGTTTTCAGCCCAGGGACTCACGAGGTAGCCTTGCTGGCGTTCGCAGGCCGAAGTCCCTTCTATGTATTTAGTTTGTTTCTTTGTATCGAGACAAACACTGATGTATTTCATTCAGACTTTTGTTTTAGTACTCTATAGTAGTTCGTGAGTAGTGACGCCAGACTCTGGGTAGAGGAGTATTCTGAAATTTCCGCACTTGTTTTCTGTTATATAAGTTTAAAGGCTCCCGTTTTATTTAATTGCTTTTGTTTATTTATATTGTTAAAAATGTCATCACAAAAATGTTTTAAATGTTGGCTTGCCTAGCTCCTAATAGTAGGCGCCATCACAACGCTCGATGATGGAAAATCCGGATCGTGACAGAGATAAAAATAAAACATACTAGTATATGTAAGGAGGCACAAAAAGGAAAGTACCGTGGGTTTAACATTTCTATATTTCATTTGCCTCTTAGAGTTATAGCCTATCCGTATATAATTTAGCAACAAAGAGATGACCATTTAGATACAAACCAAATTCTGCCATCCTTACGTTACGTTATATGATAAAAATTACCGGATCAATTTCTATTCCCACCTTAATATTAGGTTCTTGAATAGATGTGAAAAAAGACTACTCAGATACCATTTTTAATGCATATGAATTTGGCCTCTATTGAAATAATAGTATCTTTTGAAATTCTTCAGTTTTTGAGAAGTAATCAAAGAAGAATATAAATGCCCTCAAACGTACTTGAATTCATTGAATTGAGTGTATAAACCATTTAAGTATTATTCATTAACTTCTAGTTCCCCACTACTAATGAAAAAAAATTATTTAATTGAAGGTTTGTCATTTTTCTTCAAGGACAAAGTTAAAAATTTTTAATCGAAGGTTTGTTATTTTTCTTCAAGGACAAAATAGTAACTCAGATTTTAAAGGATATTACTGTAAATTAACTTTGAAAGTAGGAGCTTCCCACTTTTAATATAACTAGTTTCTATCAATGTACATTACACGTTAATAATGACACATAATAATTTAGTAAATTATTTATATGAAAAAATAATAAATTTATTTAAGTTTTACATATACAAACACAATCATTATTTGAATATAAAAAATATTATTATATTAGCATAATACATGAATTCAAAATGATTGGACATCACCTGAACCTACAAAATAATCAATTTAGAATATTACTATGTAGTTATAGTTTAGAAATATGCAATGCAATGATATCATACCTAAGACTTATTTGTACACAATTTTTTTGTGTACGACCCTTTCTGATGCTTTGGTTTCTCCGTCTTGATGACTAAAACTCTTCTTATCGGTATTGGTATCCTTCTTGAAAGTGTAATATATGATATGCTCGTGCGATAAAATACGTAGCGGTAAATACAGTACAACGTTTGCGATTGTTTGTTTGTGTTCTTTATTGTTGTTACCGCTAAATATAAGCGTACTAAAAATTTATTTTGGTCAAATTTAAGAGGATATCCTTCATTTTCTCGATGCAAAAGTTTAATTTGTGGATAAATATATGTTTGGAAGCACATTGACCTGCCACGGTTCCTCTGTGTATGATGTTATTATCAAAACATCTACATTAAAATTAAAAATAAAATTCAACCTTCTGATGATCCGTGAGAGAAACTCATTTATGCATTAAATATTTATTATTTATCTAAAATTCTTAACTACAATTTGCATTACAAAGATCTGTTGCTCCCTAACAATAGGCTAATATTACAAAACACAAAACTTGTATAGAGAACATTTTGCTTTTCTATTAAAATTGAGAATGGTCTAGCCAATCATCTACTCTTATTTTTCCCGATTAAACCCTATTACAACTGAATATCCTAATGTGTTGGTTTACTTTATAGAAGTGTTTGGCTCCTCAATAAGTTCTCAAACTAAATTGGAGATACAGTTCGAATTGAAAAAGGAAAAGCAGATCAAATTATTCAAAGAGTCCAAAGAGTAATAGGATTACTTTGCCCTAATCGAAAAAGAATTACACCCTTTGGATAAATTACAATTTACATTCTTAAATTATACAAATATTTAAGGGCATAAATGTCTGTCAATATTTCGAGAATATTTTAGTCGTTCAACATTTTGTATAAAATATTCGTGCTTTTATAATAACTAGTTTCTATGTACGTGCATTGCATGTAAATTTTTAGTCGATTAAATATTAACAAAAAGCAAATTAAATTTATTAAAAATTATATATAAGAAAAAAGAACTGTTTAGAGCAATTGACGTGAAAAAATTGATGCACCATTGAAATATTAAAATCTTTGTTGCTACATAACATAATACTTGAATTTGAAATGATTAAATATCGTTTGCAGCTGTAAAAATGACCAAATTTAGTAAAGTCAGATAAAATTTGCGTATATAATGCAGATATTTTCAATGTGGCCGTATATCACCTAACACTTCTGTCTTCTTTGTAAACGGTGTTTTCGATATTTAATCCCCTCTATTTTAGGTGATTTTAAAATCTAAATATTAGGCAAAATTATAATATTAGTAGTCTAATTTGACAATCCTATTTAAAAGTCAGAAAAAGAAGTCTTCTAATTTACATGTGGTACAGTTTCTTATGATCTCATTCAGAACACAATACCAAACTCAATCAGCCTGGACTGTAAACACATTCATATAAATTATTGACATGTTGTTATCCTTGAGTGATATGAGAAGAATTAACAACGACTTTTTGTTTGATTACCAAAGTCAAATAAAAATTGAAACCCTACTATTGAATACACACAAAGATGATATCCAAAGAATACAAAATATTTTTCATTAAAAAATGAAAAATCAACGTTAGAAACAAAACTATATCAAACGTGCCACTATTCTCAAAGGAAATAAAGGAGATCTCTGAAAAGTATCAACGTATCTAAACGAACACATAATTCTTCAAAATCACCAGCATAACATACTATTAGTGCATTGAGAAAATACAAACAATTGAATTCAGGAGGAAAAAAATTATGGGATATATTTTTCTTAAATAGCAGTTAACACAATCTTTGGATGATCATGTCTTCACAAAATCTTTGTACAATTCCTTGTTGATACCAAATTTCGAGCTTTTTTTATTTTTATTTATTTATATTATCAATCAATCAACATACCGCTATATTAAATCCAAGAAAATAAGAAGATAACTAATTGTATTAAATGAACAATAACGCCAAAAAATTAAAGCGCCATCAAAGTATTTGATCACTGTGCTATTTTGACCACTACTTTTAAAACTTTTAGTGAACATGTGTCAAACTTGAAAAGATAAAAGCATGGCAAAGAGTAGATGATTAAGCCAGGTGAAAATACTTATTTGTATTTATCATAGTTAGATAACAAATTGAGGCAATAAATATAAATTAATGCAATGATTGTATGTCAAAAAATACTTATATTGTACTTATTATTTTAATGGATACAATAATTTACCTTAAACAATCAATAGCAAGATGTAATATAAGTGGTGTAATAAACACACAAAAAAGTGAAGGAGAATAAGTACAAAAGCATATCTCAAAATGTTGATCACAGCTTGGAGATTGATATCTATCAATATAATACCCTAAAAATTAAAAATATACATTACTAAAAATTAATATTAAAAAAAAAGTGCAAGAAAGCATTCCTACTTTCTAAGACAAACAATGGAAAAATAGTAGAAACCACAAGGGATTTTTTGTTCCAAAATTTAGGAGTCATTGTTTTATTTATAAAAGATGGGTGCAATGTGTTTTCTAGTTAAAATCAAATTGCACGTGCAAACCTAAATGGTTTTCAAGTAGACTTAAATTACCAGATTAATGTGCGTAGCTTTAGTAGTTTTTTTAGTTTAATTCGAAGTGCTCAATATTAGGAGAACTTTTAAATATTACAATTTTATCCAGTACGTTATTTGTTTCTTTGAAAGATAAAATTTAGTCTTTTAAGGTTATAATAGTCAATCAATATTTTGGGGATATTTTGGTCGTTCAACATTTGGCCAGAAACATTCGTGCTTTTATAATAATAATATAGATATAGATATAGATATATGAGATATGAGATATGATGGGGGTAGTTGGCTATTTTTGCAACTTGAAACTATAGTAAGGAATATATTTGCACACGTATCATAAATGCGACATTGATGCTACCCATTTGGGCATAAGAAATTCGATAAATTTTTTTATTGATAATTAATTTCGAGATTATTTCTACTATAATTATAGTAGTAGTAGTTTTTGTTCTACCTTCGATGAGGCAATGAGGGACAATAATTTTAAATTCTGGAATAAAATAACAAAATGATATACATCCACCCTTTTCAAGTGTCTTGTAAGAAATCTGATATTAAAATTGGAATAAAATTTTATCCAAGTTTATTTATTGTTAAATCAAACCTATATTTTATATTTATACTTTATACATTTCATTTTAAAAATAATTCTATCATTCTTTAATCTCCCTATCATACTATAACCTCATTATGATTTATTCTTAGACCAAATACGGGTTTTTTTTTTTTTTTTTTGGTCAACAAGACAAACTTATATTAGTTAAGCAGGAATATTACAAGGAGCTTGTTGCATTACAGTACAAAAGGAGTAATCAAAAAGGGTGAGCACTAAGGGGATCCTAGCTGGCGGTGGTGCAGAGGGGATTCTATGCTCATGAGTTTCCATCTGAGAACCTGGGGCTTGTGCATGGGGCGAATAGTTCAAAAAGACTGGGGTGCCCGCTAGTTTTACAAATCTTGAATAAGTTGTGCCTTGGCGATCAGCCTCCAGTTGTGGCGTCGAAAAGTCGGGTGGCTGGCAAAAAATAGTAGTTTGATCCGGCAAAGTGTAGTAGCACCATTATGGGCAAGTGCATGTACAACATAGTTTTACTCCCTGCAAGTGTGAGTAATAGAAGGATTACCCATCTGCTGTAGTAAGTACCTGCATTCCATTAATACAGATGAGTAATGGAAGTTATGATCATTAATTAAGCATCAAAATTACCTCTGTGGAATCCACGTTCACTTATAGCGGTATGAATTGGCGATGCCAAGCTATTTGCAAACCCTGTAATAATGCATGTAATTCAATGGATGTGAAGTTCACTATTGTTTTGTTGCCCATGAAACCAAATAAGCAGTGTTCAGTGGCATTTCGAAACATTCCTCTTATACTACGATTATTAAGGTGTGTGTTTGCAGCCCCATCCGTATTTAGTTTAATTGTGCCTATTGGAGGAGGGTGCCATTTAACAAGCATTTGTGTGGGTGCAGTGGATGGGGAGTGTTGTTGAATAAGGTAGTGATATTCTACGGCTTCTGATAGCAAGGAATTGGTGGTGGGTGGTGGTGAGGAGTGCCTTCTGAAAATATAGCGATTACGTAGTTTCCAAACATGCCATACAGTATAGGGAATCAGTAGGGGGCAGTTGGAATGGGGGGTGGGAGAGTTGGTGATTAGGTGGTATATGATTTGAATAGGTGGGGAGAGGAGGAGGTTTCAAGCTTGTAATAAGGCCTCAAACCCCAATTGAGACCATACGGTAGAGGTCACAGGGCATTGGAAGAGTAGGTGGGTGATTGTTTCCTCTCTTTGGACTTTGGAGGCAAAGAGTGCACACATTGGATTGGGTGACATTGATGTGGTGTAAGTAGGAGGCTGTAGCTAATCTTTGGTGTGATAGGAGCCAGAGAAAATAGATAATTTTTGGGGGTAAATGGAGCTTCCAAAGTCATTTACGGGGATAAGTGGTAGTGGGTGGTGTTAAGGCATGATATAAGGATTTAACGAAGAATTTGCCATTGGCAGTCAAACCCCAGATGAGCTGATCATATCAATGAGGGTTAATTAGGGTGGGTATATGAATTTGTTTTAGTAGGGTACAAACAGGTTCATGCATGTCGAAAGGTAGATTAGTTAGGTCAATGTGGTTACGAATAATGTGTTGGTGGACAGTTGCCTTTATTTTGTAAGAGAGGAGGGGACCTTATATAGTGTTACACCCAAGGGTCTTGCCAGAAGCGAACATGGGTGCCTTTGGCTATATTCCAGACTAAGCCATGCTGGCAAAGATGCCAGCCTAACTGATTAGCTTTCCAAATGAGTGAAGTATTTTGGCTGCTAGTAATGTGTGAGTATTTAGCTAGTAAGATAGAAGCCTAGAGGATGTGGGGGTTGGTGAACAAGCGCCAGACCAGATTACCAAGCAGAGCATTGTTTTTTAGTGTTAAGTTTTGAATACCTATCCCTCCAAGGTGTTTTGATTTTTTGACTGTAAACCAATTTATTAGGTGATTTTTTTGTGTGTGTGGTGTAGTGCCCCAAAGAAAGTCTCGTTGATAGTAGTTCATTTTTTAAATGACTCGGGTTGGTAGTTTAATAAGTTGCATAACATGATTAGGGAGGTGTTTAGAGTGGATTGAATAAGGGTGGCACGCCCTGCCATTGAAAGCATGTTTGTCTTCCACCCTGATAATTTAGCTTTAAAATTATCTAAGATGAATTAAACATCTTGGGGTGATGGTTTATTTACAAATAGAGGGTATCCCAATATTTTCCAAAAAGGTTGCCTTCCTGCATATTGAAAGAAGTTAAGACAAACTGTTTATCCAACGGGGTGGCATTTAGTGAGAAGCAAATTTTTGATTTTGTAAAATTTATCTGACTGGATTTTGAGTAAATTGAGTAAAAGTATCAATGATATTATGAACATTGGTAGTGGTGATTTTGGAGGTGAGAGTGATATCGTCAGAGAGACGTTCCATGCACAAAATGAAAAGATAGGGGGAGAGGGGATTGCCTTGTCAAATGCCCCTCGAGGGTTCAAAGAAGGGTGATGGATTGTTGTCACGATCGAAATTTCTCACCGTCGAGATCGTGATGGCGCCTAACGTTGAACCCGCTAGGCAAGCCAACACGAATGTTAAATTTACCTTATTCCTTTATTAATAGTCGTAAACATGTGAATTACTACATTAACATGAATAAAAATATAAGATGAAGCAAGATATATATAATTCCATACAGTACCTTTACAAAATTTCACAAAAACTAACCAAATCCCAGAATATTGGAGTCACAACTCACGGACTGTATATGAGTAATACATATAAAAGTCTGAATGAAATAAGTACATCTGCTTCTGAAACAACTAGAACAGAATATGAAGTAAATAGGAGGGGACACCAAGGCATGCGGACGCTAACAGGACTACCTCCTCCTCACTCTAATGTCCAAAGGGTCCGGTACCGGGATCTGCACAACAAAGATGTGCAAAGTGTAGCATCAGTACAACCGACTCCATGTATTGAGTAACTGTCGAGCCTAACCTTGGCAAAGTAATGACGAGGCTAGGACACGACAACCAAAACAACCTGTGCAATTTACTAATATTCGGAAGAAATAATAACAACAAGAATAATCAGTTAATTACAAGGAAAAAGGGGACACATGCTAGGGGAAAGAAATATCAGATAACAGAAGTAATGAAATAAGACAACAATTCAAATATCAAAGTAACAACAGGAAATAACAACACAGAGAAAACAATGCATGACATCACCCTTTGTGCTTTTACTCTCATCCTTATCAAATTCACCATTCGTGCTTTTACTCTCATCCTCACAATAATCAATAGAACGGCACGGCATCACCCTTCGTGCTTTTAATATCATAATACAACATGACATCACCCTTCGTGCTTTTACACTCTTCCTCATAATAATCGGAACACGACATCATCCTTCGTACTTTACACTCTTACTCACCCAAACAATATCAATAACAGAAGTTTGGCAAGGAAAAATCAACAATATGAACCATAATAATAAACCATAACATCTTGGCAATGGAACAATAGTAGAAATATCACCTTCTCGGCAAAGGGACACAGCTATAACCAATCTCGCTCAACTACATATCTTTACATAAGATTTCTCAGCCGAAACTAATGCTCAACAGTATTCATTACCAAGAATTTTCACCAAAATGATCAACCACAAAATGAAATTCAAACTATAACACAGTAAATATCAATGAAAACCACATAATTCATAATATCCGACTCACGGGCACGCTTGACACCAACGTATAGGTACTCGTCACCTCACCTATACGTTGAACATGATATTAATACATAGCAAATAAGACTCAACACCTATTCCCTCAAGCTAAAGTTAGGCCAAACACTTACCTCGATATCCATGACCAAAATCAAGCCTCAATCACCGCTTTTCCTTTTGAACTTGACTCTAAATCAATTGTATCTAGACATAATTAACTCAATAACATCAATAAACGCTAAATAATGCAATTCCAATGCTTAATTATAGATTTTCTATCATTCTTCCCAAAAAGACAAAATTCGACCCTGGGCCCGTTTGGTCAAAATATGAGATTCGGATCAACATCCGATCACCCATTCACCCACGAGCCCAAATATGTAATTAGTTTTGAAATCCGATCCCAAAACGAGGCCTAAATTCCAATTATTCAAAAAGCCCTAACTCAACTCAATGCCCTAATTTTCTACCCTCAAGAACATGATTTAGGCCTAGAAATATAATGGGTGTTAATAGAAATTGAAGAAAATAAGTCTAAGACTACATACCTATGATTTTGTTGTCACGACCCCAGTTCGCCCTCTGTGAACTGTTGTGACGGCACGTAGTCTCTACGACTAGGTAAGGCTAACGAATGTGGAAAATAAATAAAAACTTGCGGAAGTAGTAAATCAAGCCAAAAACAACTGAATAAAAGCAATAGTTATAATGCCGTTCGACATATACAACACAACATTTCTCAGAATCAAGTACACTATCCCAAAACTTGAAAACTCACGGAAACACAAGCCTTTGGATATCTAATAATGTCTAACTCAAGAATATCTAACAAGGAAAATAAATACAGAAGGGCAAATGTTTATAAGCTAGAATAGAAAGGGACTCCTCGGTCTGCGGATGTGGCAGATGTACCTCGAAGTATCTAGAGCAGTCGTATCGCCTCAATGATGGTAAGACTGAGCCGACGTACTTGGATTTGTACATGAAAAACATGCGCAAAAATGGCATGAGTACACCACCGCGGTACTCAGTAAGTGCCAAGCCTAACCTCAATTGGGTAGTGACGATGAAGTTCAGGGCCCTACTGAGATTAAACAAAAATATAGAGTTCAACAACATAGAACTGAACAGTAAAAATGAGTACAACAGTGAAATAACACAAAGTATATAGGACAACAACAACTATACAGAAGCAAGGTAAAACACAGAAGGAAAATACAGCTCAACACCAATAATAACAAGTTGGGGATCTCTCAGGATACCATCCTGTAGTCCCAAATACACATATCCGATAAGTCTTTCGGGATACCATCCCGTAATCCAACTCATAGTGCATAGGGATCTACCAGAATTTCATTTCGTAGTCCCAAATGTAAATACCCAGTACTGGGGCAATTTACCGGGTGCATTCCCGTAGTTCCATCTAACTGTGCATGGGGGGTCTACCAAAATCCCACATCCGTAGTCCCAAAATAAATAGATAAGGGTGAGCTATCGGAATCCTAAATCCGTAGTCCCAAAATAAATATGCAGCAGCAACAGGAAATTATACATAAATGGCAAATCTCATATTAAGATAAGCAAGTGATTATAGCCTAGCATGCTGCACAGAATTCATGTAAGTAGGTTGAACAATTAGAGCAATTAAATCACTTAGACATGCTTTCCTAAACTAATAATAGGCTTAATAGTACAAGTAATAAAAGCAGGGAAAGAAACATACTAATAAATACTTAAAGAAAACCAGATTTCTAACATTTTGCACAATTACACACTCGTTACCTCACGTACAAGGAATTTCAATTACCAAATATACCAAATCCTAAGGGGAAGGTCCCCCCACAAGGTTAGACATGCCACATACCTCGAACCGGCTCAAAAATCAACCCGAGACCACGTTCTTGCCACGAGTATTCGACTCTAAATGGTACAAATCTATTCAATTCAATTTCATAATGTAAATAACACTTTAAGTAACTGATTCTACAATTAAATTCTAAGCTAATATGCGAAATTAGATAAAATGACCAATATGCCCCTTGGGTCTACATCTCGGAATTGGGTAAAATTTACATTTTTAGAATCCTCATACCTCATGAGTCTAACCATACCAAAATTATCCAATTCCGATACCATTTGATCCTTCAAATCATAATTTTACATTTTTGAAAGATTTCACAAATTTTCTCCCCA
This sequence comes from Nicotiana glauca, assembly GCA_026770625.1. NCBI lineage: Eukaryota > Viridiplantae > Streptophyta > Magnoliopsida > Solanales > Solanaceae > Nicotiana > Nicotiana glauca. Next base: position 11,514 of record MU734166.1, on the reverse strand, counting down.
AATTCCATCCCAATTCACGAATTAAATGATGAATTCAATCATAGATTCATGTACTCTGGCCAAACCCGAGTTAGAATCACTTACCCCGATGAATTTCTTGAAAAACCTTCAAAAAATCAGCAAAATCCGAGCTCTATAGGTCAAAATATAAAAGCTCGCCTCACACTCTTCCGTCCACTGGAACGGAGCACCCTTCTGGGTCAGTCTGGTCATAGGGGCTGTAATCGATGAAAAACTTTCCATAAAACGACGGTAGTAACCCGCTAGACCAAGAAAACTGTGGATCTCTGTGGCTGAGGATGGTCTAGGCCAACTCTGCACTTCCTCTACCTTCTTCGGATCCACCCGAATACCCTCACTCGATACCATGTGGCCTAAGAATGCCACAGAATCAAACCAAAACTCACATTTTGAGAACTTTGCATATAACTTCTTTTCCCTCAGGGTCTGAAGCACTGTCCTCAGGTGCTGCTCATGATCTTCCCGACTCCGAGAATACACCAGAATGTCATCAATAAAGACAATGATAAAAGATTCAAGATATGGCCGGAATACACTGTGCATCAAATGCATAAAGGCTGTTGGGGCATTGGTTAGCCTAAATGATATAACAAGAAACTCGTAATGACCATACCGAGTCCTGAAAGCAGTCTTCGGGATATTTAGCTCCCGAATCCTCAACTGATGGTAACCTGAGCGCAAGTCAATCTTAGAAAACACCCGTGCGCCCTGAAGCTTGTCAAACAAATCATCAATACGAGGCAAAGGATAATGGTTTTTCACTGTAGCCTTGTTCAACCGGCGATAATCAATACACATACGCATAGAACCATCCTTTTTCTTCACAAACAAGATAGGAGCACCCCAATGTGATACACTGGGTCGAATAAAACCCTTACCAAGCAATTCCTGCAACTGATCCTTTAACTGCTTCAACTCATGATGAGCCATAAGATACGGAGGAGTGGAAATGGGCTGAGTGCCCGACAACAAACCAATGCCAAAATTAATATCTCTATCAGGCCGCATGCCTGGAAGATCAGTAGAAACACATTGGAAAAGCCCCGTACTACTAGAACTGAATCAACTGAAGTGGTATCAATACTGGCATCTCTCACATAGGCTAGATACGCGTCACACCCCTTTTCAACCGTACGCTGAGCTTTAAGGAAAGAAATAACTCTACTCGGAGTGTGATCTAAATCACCTTTCCACTCAACACGCGGCACACCTGGCATAGCAAGCGTCATGGTCCTAGCATGACAATCAAGAATAACATAATGGGGCGACAACCATCCATGCCCAAGATAATATCAAAGTCTACCATGCTGAGCAACAATAAATTGGCTCTTGTCTCAAAACCATTAAGAGCAACCAAACACGATCGATACACGCGGTCCACAACAAAAGAATCTCCCACATGAGTAAAAATATAAATAGGGGAACTCAAAGAGTTCTGAGATACACCCAAATGCGCAGTAAAATAAGAAGACACATAAGAATAAGTGGAGCCTGGATCGAATAGAATCGATGCATCTCGGTGACAAACCAGTATAATACCTGTGATAACAGAATCAGAGTCAATATCCTCGGTACGGGTAGGAAGGGCATAGTATCGGGCCTGGCCTCCCACTCTAGTGTGACCTCTACCTCCCCAACCTCCACCTCTAGCTGGCTGAGCAGGTGGGTTAGCAACTGGAGCTATAACCATAGCCTCAGAACTCTGTGGGGCACGATGTGGTTGAGAAGTCTGTGAAGGTGCACCCCTCCCAAGTCTGGGCCAATCCCTCACCATATGGCATGTGTCACCACACTCAAAACAAGATCTAGAAGGATGTGGTGGCTGGGACTAGCTCCGGCCAGGTCTGTTGGATTGACCTCTGAAAGCACCCCGCGCAGGAGGCGCGCTAGAAACTGGAGGAACATAATAAGGCTCTTGAGACATAGGAGGAGCTGGAGCACTACTGGCTACTGGAAGATTTGAATGAACATGGCGACTCATATAACCTCTACGATGATGACCTGCATCTGGGGTACGGGCACTAGAATAATGGCCCAACGCTCGAGACCTCTCTGCCTCCCTCTCTACTCTTTCCCTAGCATGCATCCTTCAATCCTCCTAGCAATGCTAACCACCTGCTGATAAGGAATATCCATCTCCCACTCACAAGCCATGCGAGACCTGATACTAGGAATAAGCCCCTCAATAAACCTACGAACCCTCTCGCGAACAGTAGAAACAAAGGTCGGTGCATGTCTAGCCAAGCTAGTATAACGGACAACATACTCTGAGACGGTCATAGCACCCTGGTGCAAATGCTCAAACTCGGCGTGCCATGCATCTCTGAGGCTTTGAGGAACAAACTCTCTCGGAAATAGATCTAAAAACTGGGTCCAAGTCAGAGAAGCAGCCTCGTCCGGACTGTCTAACTCATAGGTACGCCACCACTCATAGGCGGCTCCTCGAAGTTGGAAAGTAGTGAAGGAAGCCCCACTTGATCCTGATATACCCATGGTACGGAGAATACGGTAGCACTCCTCCAGAAACCCCAAGGCATCATTCGATGCTAATCCACTGAACACCGGAAGATCATATTTCTTAAACCTCTCAAGTCTCCGCTGCTCATCCTTTGAAGCCAAGGGCGGTGAGAGTCTGCGCTCCTCCCCCGGCCTGAGACGTGGCTGTAGCTAGGGAAGCAACCCTGCCTGAGCCAAAGTGGTGTACATGCTCATGAACTATGCTAGAATCTCCTGAAGAGCTGGAGTAGTAGTAGCAGTTGGCGTGTCAGGTGCCTGGACTCCGGCTAGAACTGTTGGTGGTACCTCAACGACAGCTCACGCAGGTGCTCTAACTGGACCACGTGTGCTTCCTCGGCCTCTACCCCGGCCCTGGCCTCTGACAGTTGCAGTAGGGGGCGTGGGTTCCGAATCATCTCGGTTAGTACGTGTCCTCACCATCTGTGAGAGATTAGAAGACAGAAGTTTAGAATTGTGATGTTAGAATATCGCACAACAGGGAAATCTAATGAAGTAGAATTTTTCCTAATAGTTACATAGACTCTCGTAGATAAGTATAGATGTCTCTGTACCGATCAGAGAGACTCTAATAAACTGACTTGTGATCCATAACTCCTATGAACCTAGAGCTCTGATACCAACTTGTCACGACCCCAGTTCACCCTCCGTGAACTGTCGTAGCGACACCTAGTATCTACGACTAGGTAAGCCTAACGAATGTGGAAAATAAATGAAAACTTGCGGAAGTAGTAAATCAAGCAAAAAACAACCGAATAAAAGCAATAGTTATAATGCCGCTCGGCATATACAACACAACATTTCTCAGAACCAAGTACACTATCCCAAAACCCGGAAACTCACAGAAACACAAACCTTTGGATATATAATAATGTCTAACTCCAGAATATCTAACAAGGAAAATAAATATAGAAGGGCAAATGTTTATAAGCTGCAATAGAAAGGGACTCCTCAGTCTGCGAACGTGGTAGATGTACCTCAAAGTCTCTAGAGCAGTCTCCTCGCCTCAATGATAGTAAGACTGAGTCGACGTACCTGGATCTGCACATGAAAAACATGTATAGAAAGGGCATGAGTACATCACAACGGTACTTAGTAAGTGCCAAGCCTAACCTCGGTTGGGTAGTGACGAGGAAGGTAAGGGCCCTACTGAGATTAAACAAAAATATACAGTTCAACAGTATAGAAAAGAATAGTAAAAATGAGTACAATAGTGAAAATTATACAAAGTATATAGGACAGCAACAACTATACAGAAGCAAGGTAAAACACGGAAGGAAAATACAGCTCAGCACCAATAATAACAAGTTGGGGATCTCCCAGGATACCGTCCTGTAGTCCCAAATACACATATCCGATAAGTCTCCTGGGATATCGTCCCGTAATCCAACTCATAGTGCCCGGGGATCAATCAGAATCTCATTCCATAGTCCCAAATGTAAATACCAATACTGGGGGAATCTATCGGGTGCATTCCCGTAGTTCCATATAACTATGCAGGGGGATCTATCGGAATCCCACATCCATAGTCCCGAAATAAACAGACAAGGGAGAGTTACCGGAATCCCACATCCGTAGTCCCAAAATAAATACGCAGCAACAACATGAAATTATACAGAAATGGCAAATCTCATATTAAGGTAAGCAAGTGATTCTAGCCTAGTATGCTGCACAGAATTCAGGTAAGCAGGTTGAACAATTAGAGCAATTAAATCACTTAGACATGCTTTGCTAAGCTAACAACTTGCTTAATAGTACAAGTAACAAAAGCAGGGAAAGAAACATACTTACAAATACTTAAAAAAAATTGGATTTCTAACAATTTGCACAAGTACGCACTCGTCACCTCGCGTACAAGGCATTTCAATTACCAAATATACCAAATCCTAAAGGGAAGGTCTCTCACACAATGTTAGACAAGCCACTTACCTCGAACCAGCTCAAAAATCAACCCGAGACCACGTTCTTGCTACAAGTATTTGACTCCAAATGGACCAAATCTATTCAATTTAATTTCATAATGTAAATAGCACTTCAAGTAACTAATTCTACAATTAAATTCTAAGCTAATACGTGAAATTAGGTAAAATAACCAAAACGCCCCTTGGGCCCACGTCTCAAAATTGGGTAAAATTTACATTTTCAGAATCCTCATACCCTCACGAGTCTAACCATACCAAAATTATCCAATTTCGATATCATTTGGTCCTTCAAATCATCATTTTACATTTTTGAAAGATTTCACAATTTTTCTTCCCAAATTCCATTCCAATTCACGAATTAAATGATGAATTCAATGATAGATTCATGTACTCTGGCCAATCCGAGTTAGAATCACTTACCCCGATGAATATCTTGAAAAACCTTCAAAAAATGGGTAAAATCCGAGCTCTCTAGGTCAAAATATGAAATAAAACCCTAAACCTCATATTTTTAGTGAACCTCTTGGATTTTCACCACTGCTGACTGCACAAAAACCAGTGCTGTCCGCACAAAACCAGTGTTGTCCGCACAAAAACCAGTGCTGTCCGCGGAGGATTTGACTGCAGTGATAGGCTTTAGTATTTTTAACTTATCTTTAGTTAATGGATCTATACTCTAGTCATCTTTTATATTTTCTTAATTTATCACCTTTTAAATTGTAAAAATGTCTAGAGAGTTTTGCTAAGTCCTATAAAAGTACGTATGTTATTACATTCTGCTTCTACTAGTGATTTTTACATGACATTTAAAAAAATTACCGAATATTTACCGAATCGTACCGATACCGAAGAGAAGCCGACATGATTGTGACGGTTTCGAAAAGTCTAATTTTGGTTATACTTAATAGAATAACCAAAAAATTGGTATGGTACAAATTTTATAAAATAACCGACCGAATCGAACCATTGACACCTCAATCGAAAGCAAAGGTCACAAAATGAGAGATACATTGCTGACGAGAAAATTGTCTTCTTGTCCTGCTGCTACTACGCTGAAAGTTTTGGAGAAAATTATCAGCATAGTATTTTGTTCAATTTGCTTGTTGATTTTATTGATCAAAGAGTTGATAGCATGGATCGGTCTCGGTGTGGATACACATAGAATGTTTGCACTATCGAAGAAGATTTTGAAACAAGACTCTCTTCACCAGGTACATCTTAGATCCGATCTTTGACATGTAAATAAATTTTAAACATAAAAAGTTCTGCCTGGGATTGTTATTGTCTTCTGATGCATTTTCGAACATCTATGCGCAATCCTTCACCAACTTCTTTCACCGTAAAAGACTACAATATTCTAGATTCACGACTATTCTCAAAGTGGGGTGCAGTTAAAAAACAGAAATTTAAAAATTACAAAAAAAAGTAAAAAAAAATAGAATTGCAGGGGGTGAGGGTGTAAAATTACAATTTTTTTGCGGGGTGGGGTAGTAGGGTGGGTGGGGATGGAAAAAAACTATTTTGGAAACAGGATATGGGGTGGGGTGAGGTAGGTGGGTATGGGGTGTGGGGTGGGTTGATGAGGATATGAAAAAGAGTGGAGAAGCTTGAGAAGAGTTTTGGTAAATGTTTCCCCTTCTCTTGTAAGGAAAATATTTTCCTCCAATTGGAGAAAAATGACTTGATAAGGAAAATGTTTTCCAAAACATTTAAGCCAACTAAACATGAAAAAATTAGAAAATATTTTTCGGTAAATGTAAAATATTTCCTTCGTACCAAACACACCCGTAAACTTAGAAAGAACAAATCATCCACAAACTTGACTTATAATGAGCGATATCATTAAAGTTAAATTTTATTATTAGATGAGGTTATATACAAAATTAACTATGTTTGTTTTTTGTATAAAAGATAACTAGTATATATTTTAAACCATGCGTAAAGGGATCATATTACATAGGCTAATAATATATGTACTATCTTCAGCGTCATAACTACGTGAGGTATCGCCCCTAATATTTTCACTCAGACGATCCTCTAAACTAGTGGAGACAGCCGTTGTACTGCTTAAGTTCTCAAAATAATTTGTAGCTGTCTAAGTAGATACATGATTATTAACAAAACGTATATTGCTGGCTTGGAATTCAAGTTGTTGCACAGCTATGGTAGGAACCGTGCGCTAAGATTAAAATCCCTACTGGTCTGCTAGCAGTTGAGTTGATACCGAAGATGGTGGTCTAACAAAAATTTGCAACATGTCAGCAACTGGCATACTACTTCCTAGCTTTGCAAGATGGTCTGCTACCCCATTTTGTTCCCTGTACGCATGCATGACTACTGGATCACAGAGTAGCCTGAGGAGGTGTCTGCAGTCAAAAATTAAGTTAGAATATTTTGAGTTGTCACCGCCTAAAAGTGTGGTTACCTCCTTTGCATCTATTTCCACTTCCAGTGGTAGCAGTCGGAATTTTATGGCAATACTTAAGCCTTTGATAAGAGCTTGCAATTCTAATCTTTGGTTGGACCGGCAAATTTCATGTCAGAGGCGGATCTAGGATTTGAACCTTATGGGTTCCTCGCATTTGGGCAAAAGTGATACTTTCGATAAGCAAGAAAGTTTTTAAATGGTGGCTGGCCTATTTTTAAAAGAAACAGAATGTGTACTAAGGGACTTGAAACCCTCGCCAAAGGGTGCAGGAACACAGCATTAGTTGGTACTTTGTTTGCCAATGAACCAACAACTGACTTTAGCTATGGGTTCCAAACTAAAATTACTTATACATTTAATAGATTTCTCAATATAACTACAAGGTTCGGGTTAAAGTTATTGGGTTCCGGGAACCCATACCCGATACTGTAGATCCGCCCCTGTTCCATACCCAAGTAAATTCATTCCATTGGGTTTTCTGAATAAGTGCCATTATCGATCAGTGCTTTGTACATTGGTTGCACAGTGAACTTACCATTATTTGTTAGGCCCATAAAAGTTGACCGAGTTGTTGCCCATAGAGCGAGATGTATTGTTTAGTAATTATTGAATTTAATTCACAAGGAATTTAAAAACAAAAATTTCCCCAGTCCCAAACTTTATTTTTGAGAAATGTAGAGACAGTGTGATCAGCATTTGATTTAGGTAGTGGACCTATGAGCTTTGATCGCAAAGTTGTATCTGTATTTAGCCAAGAATCAGTCCAGAGGTTAATATGGTACTTATATTTAAATAATATTTGCATTTTTCAACCTTAATTTTTTGTAATTCCATTAGTTGCTCGTATTTATTTTTCTTCATATAGAATAATTGTGTTGTTATTCTAGTTTTGAAGCTACACATCCTAATATTAGAAACAACGAGTCATTAATAAACATGGCATATAATGAGCGATGTCATTAAATTAAAATCTCATTATTGAGTAAGGTTATAAACTTAAGTTTTTTGTTTCATTTGAATTATATTTACTTAAATTATGTTGAAACTTATTCTATGTTATATTGTAATTTTACATAAGAGTATTATGTTATCTAGCTTAAGTTATATTTAGCACCTGTGATTATTTCAAAGTAAGGTTTGGAAACTCGGAAATTTACTTGAGAGCTGGTTATAGCTGAGGTCTGGAATAAGTGGCTGAGTTATTTTTTTTGTTATTGCAGTACTTGTTTATTTATTTGTTTAGATTTCTTTCTTGCTTTATATAATATTGTTACAACTTATATTGTTGAAGCCCCGCCGTAGTCTCATCACTATTTCGTCGAGGTTAGGCTCGGCGCTTGCTCAGTACATGAGGTCGGTTGTACTGATACCACACTCTGTGCTCTTTTGCACAGATCCAGGTACCGGTCAGCAGTGGAGTTAGTTCGAGCAGCTTTCCTATTCATTTGGAGACACGAGGTACATCTGCCGGCATTCGCAGATCCCGAGAGTCTTGTCATATTTTACATACGTTGTTTTATTGTATTCAGAGCAGTTATACTATTTCTTTCAGCCCAATATTTGTAGTATTCTTTAGTAGTTCGTGAATTGTGACACCAAACTTTGAGGTAGTTCTAGATATATTTATATAATTAGCTCGTGGTTCATTTTTTATTTAATTGTTTAGTTACTTTAAATTTATTCATTGATACTTAATAAAATAATCAAAGGGAATTAGTACTCGAATTCTAACATTGACTTGCCTAGCAAGTGTGTGTTAGGCGCCATCACGATCCCTAAGGTTGAAAATTTGAGTCGTGACATAATTTGGTCAAAAAGTTGGTCAGAGAGAATATTTGTGAGCCTAATGAAGTCATGTATGCAACAGTCATGAATGGTCTTTGCAAAAAGGGTCATACTAAAAAAATATTTGGATTTGGTCCAGTTAATGGAACAAGGAAGCACTAAGCCTGACCCATGCATCTACAGCATCATTATAGATGCCCTTTGCAAAGATGGGATGCTAGATGATGCTATTAGCCTTTCGAACGAGATGAAACAAAAAGGCTTTCCTCCGGATGTTGTTACTTATAATTCATTGATTGATGGTTTGTGTAAGTTTGGTCAGTGGGAAAAGGTTAGGATATTGTTTCTTGAGATGGTACATCTTAATATTTATCCAAACGTGTACACCTTTTGCTCGGTAGTCGATGGACTATGCAAAGAAGGAAAAGTTGAAGACACCAAGGAAATTCTGAGATGCATGATGGAAAAAAGTGTAGAGCCTGAAACAATCACCTACAATGCGATAATGGATGGATATTGTTTGCATGGTCAAATGGATAGAGCGAGGAGAATATTAGGTTCCATGATTGATAGGAGGATTGAGCCTAGTGTTATTACATATACCATATTAATAAATGGATATTGTGGGAACAAGAAAATGGACGAGGCCATGCAATTGTTTCTTGAAATGTCTCAAAACGGATTGAAATCTAATATTTTTACTTGCAATATTGTCTTGCATTGTCTGTATGAAGTTGGAAGAACTAGCTCGGCACAAAAATTCTTTGCTGAGATGCTATCTACAGGGCACATGCCAACTTCATACATTCATTGCACTTTGCTTAGTGGTTATTTTAAGAACGGACTTATTGAAGAAGCTATGTCACTCTTTGATAAGTTGGAAAGGAACAGAGAAGATACATATATAGAGATTTACAACGTTGTCATTGATGGATTGTGCAAAACTGGTAGACTCGGCAAAGCTCATGCTATTATTGAGAAGCTTTCATTAGTAGGTTTACATCATGACGTGATAACATACACTAAAATGAGTAATGGATTTTGCCGAGAAGGCTTGTTGGATGAAGCTAAAGATATGCTAAGAAAAATGGAAGACAATGGTTGTTTGCCAAACAATACAACTTATAATGTTAATTATGCACGGATTTCTCCGAAGTAACAAAATCTGTAACTTAGAAATTGCTGTAGAAACAATGTTTTCTACAATTTATTAGGTCTTGGTTACATCAACCATAAATGGAATACCAGAGCCAACAAGATCAAAACCAAACTTGTATCCCTGAACTATGCTGATTTTACTGCAACTGACACATAGCTTTTTAAAACCTGACAGGGTATATTATTATGGATCTGTATCCAAATTATTAAGCTATGTTTTCGGAGGTTATTATCTGATCTAAAATGTTGGGAATCAACATTTACACAGAACAATAATAATGTTAAAAGTAATTAACTTTATTGGTCATTTGACTAATTGTGATGGGATTTTAAAATGGATTGCAGTCCATATTGTTATTGTCAATTAAAATACTATATAGAAGATGGAGGAAAGGTATGTCCTTTGAAGATGTACAAATCTGTTTACAATTCTCTTGCTACTGTTTGTTTCGTGATTTTAGATTATGGATTTTTTTTTAACTTTTATGAGTAAACTGCTTCTCTTTAAGTTTGTTTTGTTGTCAGTGAAATCCTTGTGTCACCTCGAAAAACAAAAATGATTGGTGAGAAGTGAGAAGCAGTTTGATAATCTATTTTGGTATTGGAAATATTGCAAAAGCTTCGTGCGACTTTAGATATTGTTAGAGCTTATTTTGTTCATAGACATCAGATTTGTTTATGGGCTTCTTGCTCTTATTTTGAACATCTTTGATATTAGATTCAGGTTGTTTCCCAAGTGCTTCCAATGAAGAGGAGTGTTTAACACTGCTAATAAGTATTGAGCAATTCGCTCGCTCTTCACCAACTACACAATCTTTCACGGACCCTGCATAAGCATTATACATTAAATTAAATATGAATTGCAATTAATATTAGACCGCTATAAATTACTACAGTATTGTCATGGATACTGCTTCAATTTGGCTGTATCGCAAACCTCTTACTCCCACTTTGTACTGGATATTAGTTCGTAATTGATGTATTTATACAATTTGACAAGTGATACTACTTTTTGGGTTGTAACATAACTTCAGAATTGATACAAGAAAATTTTCAACGTGGAAAAGTAAATGGACCAACTAATAACTGGAGTTTTTCTGACTGAGAAATGTAAACGCCAAAAACTAACTTCATGTAATCATTTTGTTTCCTTTACTCTGTGCTTTGGAGCTATAGAGATGGTGAGAAGGGAAGTGATTATGCAGGCTAGAAAGGACATTAATCATGCCTATCAAGTACTGCAACAAAATTTACGAAAATATGATTTGTTTGGAAATGGCCGTCCTCTTAGGGCACAAGAGCCGAGAACCATTTGCAGGCCTCCAATACTAAACATAATCACAAATCCAAGAATCTCAGTAGGATAAGAGAACTTTGAGGACAATTTTATAATCTACAGTTCAAATAGGTAGATACCTGCTGTGAGCACGTGATTTTTGCTCTCACGACGATTACTCCCAAAATTATAAAATAAAATAGTTTTGATATCACATTTAAATGGATTGTGTGTTATCTTTCTTTTTGAACCTTGTATGTGTGTTTGTTTGTTTAAAATAATTAAAATACAAAAATATGTGTTGCATGCATTTCTAAAATTAATGGGCATTTAGTAGAAAATTACAAAAAAATATATATATGCATTATTGCATTGTGTTTAAGTTAAAATAGGTGATTTGCATTGTTTAT
>MDKF010709887.1:0-24198 GCA_026770625.1 Nicotiana glauca | reverse complement strand
TGTTGTTGTTGATGCTGAAAGCTTAACTAGAACTTACCAATTCAAAGAAGCAAAATTTTCTAAAGAAAAGCTGCAACACTTGGAAAAACAGCTTTGGTTTTCATCCAGTTAAACAAGTCACAGTACAAGTAGTAAAGCAAGAGAGAATGTTTTTTTTGCGTAACAGTGAGTTCAGAAAAGAAAATTGTCTTTGTTGGTGAAAGACTTAGGATATTTATAGTTGAAAATAGGCAGTGAAATAAGGTAAAAATCATAGTAGTATGTTAATTTAAGAACTCAGAATCAATCAATTAGAGAATCAAGGAAGTACTCCCCTTAGTTAAGGGAATCAAAATCAAATTGAAAGATTTAGTACCATATAAGGCAAGAAGAGAAAAAATCAGTGCAGGATTAAATAAGTAAGGAGTCAAGGTTTCGTATGCATATAGTAGTTAATTAGGACTAAATTAAGAAAAAAATCAAATTAAGGAAAGGCTCAATAGAACAAGGTACCATAGCAAATAAGGTAACAAAATTAATTAATTTAAACAGGCGAATACAATTCTAGGGCTTTGAATGAAAATCTTTCAATTACCAAAAATCAAGAAAAATAAGAATCAATCATGTAAAGTCATGATTCTGTATTCTAAATATATAAATAGAGGCGAATGAAAAAGAGTAGCAAACAAAGTCATCCATATAGACAGAAGGAAATAAGAGATGAGCAAACACAATCATTCACATGTAGGCCAAGATTCAGCGTAACATATTCGAAGCATGGTGACCACAAGACATTAATAAGAATTAGGCAAATAGGCTAGCACACAGAACCAAGGCAAAAGAGGTCAGGCTAACTCACATTACCAAAGTGAAGAAAAATATGCCAACCACACATAAACAAGGCAAAGAATATCAGGCTAACACACATAATCAAAGCGAAGAAAACATGCTAACACATAGAACCAGAGTAAAGAAATCATGCTAACACATATAAATTAAGCGAAGAAAAATCTTTAGAAATTAGGGTTTTTAGTAGAGTCAAGCTAAAAAAATTGTCGGAGCATAAAATCGGTCAAAATAAACAAGGGAAAGGTTTAATCATAAAGAAATTGGTTGAAACATGTGTAAAAGAACTCCGAGAAACCCTAGTGTTCTCAAAGAAAGTAAAAACGGTTCAAAGTAGATGATCTTTCAGAAGAGGCTCGAGAATAAGAAGAACATAGAAGAAAACATGCTTAAAGCATGAAAATAACACAGTTCTAAGAGATTCAGGAGAGAATTAGGGTTTCAAAAGGAAACCCCAAATAGAAATTGAAATCACCTATTGAAACTTCACCGATCGTGACATATAAGGTATCATTTTGCCCAAAATCACACTGGAGAACCCATAGGCAATAGAACCAGAAACCCTAGGTCCAAATCAACATGGCATAGGATCCTCGAAGGCCCTAGAGATGTTGATCAAGGCTATGAGAGACCCGCCAGAGACTTGGGGTTGAAAGGAGGTGGCCGGAGATGGTTAGAGAAGGAGGCGATTTGACGGAGTCTAGGGTTGGGTCTGAGAGAGGAGTGAAGAAAAGAGCTTCTAAAGGCATGTTCTTTGGTAAAATGGTTTAGGGTTGGGGGGTCGTATCCATTAAAATGGTAAGAACAAATTCTAATCTTTGATCTTTTAGATCAACGGTCCTGATCTGATGGGTTTTTTGGGTCTGGTAGATGTGTATAGGATCTTGGTAAGGTGATTGGGTTACAAGACTAAAAATTGGGTTGGGATTTGGTCTGATTTTGGCCATAATCGAAAGTCAATTTTGGCTATAACGTAAATAGCTAATTTTTCCCTATTCAATTTATAAAAAGAATAAATTGTTTTTTGGAAATAAATTAAAGGTACATAAATGATTTATAACACTTATTCAACTTTTTAAAAATACCAGACCTAATGTTTTATGAATATAAATGTAATTAATCCTAAAAAGGCTAATATTATAATTATATACAATTTAGCTTTAAAAATACTAAATGACCTTGTAAAAATATGAAAAATAAAATATATTAGTCATATTTTAGTATTAATATGAAAATACAATAAATGAATCACAAAATGATAATTTTAGGAATAATTATTGGGTTTTTACGGATAAAATAGGGCAATAAATTGATTTAAAAATCTTTTAAAAACTAAGAAAAATAGTAAAAAAAATTGGACATTCTTATATATGCATGCCCATGCTAGTTTGAAGGTATTTGTTATAATAAAAATATATAGGAAAAAATTGGGAATCAACAACTTCCCCTCTTTACCCGGGAAGGATGAAAGAGTTTTCAAGTAAAGATATGATGACCAACTTTGACCAAACAAAATCGTTCGAGGAGGCTTAGGCCGTGACCTAGCTTTTGAGCTACCTACATATCCCTGGTTAAACAGGAATCAATCCATATGTAGTTCAGGATCCGTCATCGGATCATGCCGACGGAGACTTTTCAGGAACAGACGCAATATTCTGGATGGGGATGGCTAAGGTTTGACATGGATGCGGGAACTGGAGTGATATAGCTCCTGCCGAGATCGCTGGTGCTTATATTGTGCAAATAAGCAATACGAGCTTATATTGTTCGTAAATTTAAACATGATGCAATTTCTCGTCGGACGATGAGGATTGTCTTCGGACGGTTAGAATGTTATCCTTAGACCATGATGTCCTAGGCCATGAAGCGTGTAATAAAGGATTCACGGGCCATGAAATAATTCTCTCGGGCTATGAGGATGATGCCTCTAAACCATGACGCCTTTGAATAATGATATGCAAAAGATTTAATAGGGTCCTCGGGCCATGATATGTCATTCTCGGGCTATGAAAATGGTGCCTCTGAACAATGACGCCTTTGGATAATTTGGCGATCATTCAGCCCATGAGATGTAGTATTTGGCGATCTTTCTACCCATGTAGAATGTTCCAGCCATGCAAAAATGTAAATAAGGTGGCGATCTTTCAGACATGCAGAATGTAAATAATGTGGCGATCTTTCAGCCATGCAAAATGTAAATAAGGTGGCGATCTTTCATCTATGCAGAATGTGAATAAGGTGGGAATCTTTCAGCCATGCAAATTTGGATGGAGGTAGAGATTAACCTCAAAAAGGTAGAATGGTAGTCTTATGCAATGCAGGAAATGCATATAGAGACGATGTTTAGTCTCGGAAGGCAGAATGGTAGCCTTATGCAATGCAAAAAATGCAGGTGGAGACAGTGTTTAGTCTTGGAAGGCAGAACGGTAGCCTTATGCAATGCAGGAAATGCAGGTAGAGACGGCGTTTAGTCTCGGAAGGCAGAATAGTAGCCTTATGCAGTGTAGAAATGCAAATAGAGACAACGTTTAGTCTCGGAAGGCAGAATGGCAGCCTTATGCAATGCAAAAAATACAGATAGAAATAGTGTTTAGTCTCGAAGGCAAAATGGTAGCCTTATGCAAGAAATAAAGTAGCAAATGGTAATAGAGCTTTCTTAGCTGATAGTAGTTGCGATATTGTGGCTGCTGGGGATATTGTGACACACAGAATATCCCCGGCGTGTGTGGATAGCAGATGTTGGTAACCTAGATAGTTCTGCAAATTGCATTTCTGATCAATGTTTGTCTTGTGAGTGTATATCATGACTGATGCTTTCGTAATCCCAGTGCCTACATTTAAAGAAAAATCGTGAGTTTTGTTGAGGTATGAGGTTAGTTCGTATCCCGCCTATCTGCTTGACCTCTTTGGCTTTTATCTGGTGATACAGTATATATCATTGGGGGTAGCGTTGCTAAACAAGGTGATTTCGATAATGAATATGCATTAATTTTAAAAAATATGACATAAGTATATAATTAAGAAACAACTTTTTAGATGAACTGATGACTGTGACGTGGCTCAAGTCATTGCGACCATCTTTCGCTACGAAATTTTAGGGCTTCTCCTCAAAATTCTGCCCCAGTTTAATCGATTGATGCTTCTGATGGCTGCTTGCGATGAATGGCTGTAATCACTTCGGAATTTTGAGTGTCCTCCTTAAAATTCTGCCCCAATTTCCAATTGCGGGGGGAAATGAAAATTTTATTGAATTGCGGCCGAACCCATAAGGCTACCTACGTATCCCCTCTTAAATGAGAATCAGGTCAGACGTAGTTCAATTTACATCATATAGAAAAGCATAAGATTACACATAGTAATGCTTGGCTGCATATGAATTGATCGACTTTGGCCAGACCTCTCCGTCTGTTTCTGCAAGTATGAGGGCTCTTCCTGTTAGAACCCGATGAACTATGTATGGACCCTGCTAGTTGGGAGAGAACATCCCTTTAGCTTCATCTTGATGCGGAAAAATTTTCTTTAACACCAGCTGCCTTGGTGTGACTGTCTTGGCCTGACTCTTTTGTTGAAGGATCTGGATATTCTTTTATTGTAAAGATGACCATGGCAAACTGCATTTATCCTCTTTCCATCTATGAGAGCTAGTTGCTCGTAACGACTCTTCACCCATTCTGCATCGTTGAGCTCAGCTTCATGCATAATCCTTAGGGAAGGAATTTCTACTTTGGCGGGAATGGCAGCTTCTGTACCATAAACCAGCATATATAGGGTTTCCCCAGTTGATGTGCGAACTGTGGTGCGATACCCCAACAAAGAAAATGATAGCTTCTCATGCCACTGCTTATGCTTCTCTATCATTTTCCTCAATATTTTCTTGATATTCTAGTTGGCGGCTTCTAGGGCTCCATTCATCTAAGGCATGTAAGCTATAGAATTCTTTTGTCTGATCTTGAAGGTTTCACACATGGTTTTCATCAAGTCGCTGCTGAGATTGGAACCATTATCAGTAATGATTGACTCTGGAATCCCGAATCGACAAACGATGCGATCGCAGACAAAGTCCACCACGACTTTCGTAGTTACTGCTCTGTAAGATGTTGCTTCAACCCACTTGGTGAAATAGTCGATGGCTACTAGGATAAACATGTGCCCATTTGAAGCGGCAGGCTCGATTGGTCCAACAACATCCATTCCCCTGGCAGCAGAAGGCCATGGTGAGCTCGTTGCATTAAGCTTATTTGGAGGTACCTTTATCATGTCTGCATGTATCTGACAGCGGTGGCATTTTTGGACATACTAGATGCAGTCCGTCTCCATAGTTATCCAAAGTAACCAGCTCAGAGTTTCTTCTTTGCTAAGACAAAATCGTTTGTATGTGGACTGCAGGTCCCAACGTGAATTTCCTCTAGTAGTCTGGATGCTTCCTTTGCATCGACATACCTTAGTAATCCCAAATCAGGAGTCCTCCTATACAGTATTCCTCCACTGTGAAAGAAATTGTTGGACAACCTCTGAAGCGTGCTTTTCTGAGTAGGACTTGCAAGTTATGGGTATTCTCCTTTTGCCAAGTATTTGTTGATATCTTTAAACCAAGGCTTTTCGTCTGCTTTTTCTTCGACGTGGGCACAGCAGGCTGGTTGATCATGGAACTTTACTAGAATATGATCAATGAATTTCTTGTCTGGATGTTGTATCATGGCTGATAGCGTAGCCAACGCATTGTCGAACTCATTCTGGATTCTAGGAACATGCTAGAACTTTGTTCTCATGAACCTCTTTCTTAACTCCTATATATGATGCAGATACAGAAGTATCTTAGGGTTCTTGGTCGCCCATTCTTCTCGTACCTGATGTATAAGCAAGTCTGAATCTCCAATTACTGGCAACACTTGTACGTTCATGTGAATGGCCATGTTGAGCCCTAGGATGCAGGCTTCATATTCGGCCATGTTGTTGGTGCACGGGAACCTGAGCTTGGCAGACACTGAATAATGCTGACCGGTTTGTGATACTAGGACTGCTCTTATGCCAACTCCTTTGAATTTTTCTACTCAATCGAAAAACATTCTCCAACCATCATAGGATTCTACAATGTCTTCTCCAATGAATGATACCTCTTTGTCTGGAAAATACATTTTTAGGGGTTCGTATTCTCCATCCACTGGATTCTCGGCAAAGGTGATCTGCTAGTGCATGTCCCTTGATTGCTTTCTGAGTCACATACACAATGTCAAACTCACTCAACAAGATCTGCCACTTGGCTAGCTTGCCAGTGGGCATGGGCTTATGAAAGATGCACTTCAAAGGATCCATTCTTGATAAGATATATGTGGTATAGGTGCATAAGTAATGCCTCAACTTCTGAGCAACCCAAGTCAGAGCACAACAGGTGTGCTCTAAAAGAGAATATCGGGCCTCGTATGGGGTGAACTTCTTACTGAGGTAATAAATGGCCTAGTCTTTCCTCCTCGTTTCATCATACTGCCCCAGAACACAACCGAAAGCTCCATCCAATACTGCGAGGTAGAGTAACATAGGTCTACCTGGGTCGGGTGGGACCAAGACTGGTGGTGTTGACAGGTATTCCTTGATTCTGTCAAAGACTTTTTAGAAGACATCGGTCCACTTAGTGGCGGCTTCCTTCTTCAACATCTTAAAGATTGGCTCACAGATAACTATAGATTGTGCTATGAACCAGCTGATGTAGTTAAGTCTTGCCAAGAAACTCATTACGTCCTTCTTATTCTTTGGCGGTGGCAACTCTTGAATAGCTTTCACCTTTGATGGATCCAGCTCTATTCCTCGTCGATTCACAATAAACCCAAGTAATTTTCTATCAGGAACCCCAAATGCACACTTCGCAGGATTTAGTTTCAGGTTGTACCTTCGCAATCTATTGAAAAACTTCCTCAAGTCTTCCATGTGATTAGTGGACTTCTTGGACTTGATGATAGCATCATCTACGTACACCTCAATCTCCGTGTGTATCATATCATGAAAAATGGTAGTCATGGCCCTCATGTAGGTGTCCTTTGCATTCTTAAGGCGAAACGTCATCATCTCGTAGCAATACATTCCCCATGGCATGATGAAAGCCGTTTTCTCAGCATCTTCTTCATCCATCCAGATCTGATGATAACCAGTGAAACAATCCATAAATGACTGCAACTCATGCTTGGCATAAATGTTGATCAAGATGTGTATGTTTGGTAAAGGAAAGTCGTCTTTCGGACTGGACCGGTTGAGATCCCGATAGTCGACACAAACTTTGACCTTCCCATCCTTCTTTGGTAATGGCACAGTGTTGGCTAACCATGTCGGGTATTCTACTACCCTAAGAACCTTGTCTTTGACTTGCTTGGTGACTTCTTTCTTGATTTTCAAACTCATATCACGCTTGAAATTTCCGAGCTTTTAGTTTGCCGGCGGACATGTTTGATCGGTTGGTAGTTTGTGAGCCACAATAGATGTATACAGACCAGTCATGTCATCGTACGACCAAGCGAATATGTCCTCATATTCCTTTAGAAATTTTGTTTATTTCTTCTTTTTTGGCAGCGATAAGTGGACGCTGATTCGTGTTTCTTTGACGTTTTCTGCATCTCCCAGGTTAACAACCTCAGTCTCGTCTAGGTTGGAATTTGGTCTATTTTCAAAATTCTCAACTTCCTTAACCATCTCCTCTAGTATGTCATTTTTCTCTGAGTCTTTGTCTGTTTGCTATGTTTTCTCATTATATGTCAAAGTCATTGGTTAATCAAGATAAGTAATAGTAATGATGTATAAGTAAGTAATGAGAGAAAATAATAAGACTATTGCTTTATAAGAAAAATCGAAATGCTTTGATAAATTCCATATCTGAACATTGAAGATCTTATTGCGGAAATAAAAAATGTGAAAGAAAAAATTAACAAGTAAAAATAAAAAATAGTGCATGATGCTTGTTCAGCCTTGCTACCCCGAGGCTTGCCGAGCTCTGGTAGTTCTAATGGTCCAGTTGTTGAGGTATGCTCATGTACTTGAATTGTATGGAATGACATTCCTCCACCTCCTCCTCGAACACAACACAACAATCTATGTCATCGTCTTCTAAGAACAAGTTCTTCATTACAGCAAATGCCTCCTCCTCGTCTGTCCCATCAACAATATCGGTATGTTGGAAAGTCTGATCCAAAGGTGATATTGGTTGTTCCAGTGGTAGTAGGGACCGCGCCATGGTGGCAACCAATTGTTGAGTTCTTCCCAGGTATACTCATATCCCAGACCAAAAGTGGTGCCATGTTTCTTGTGTTTTATAGGCTTAGTGATTCCTTGGAGGCTCTTGCCATGTCCCTTGCCGGGTTCATACCCACTCTAGTTCAATATACTCTCGATGTTGTTGTTCCACTATTTGTCTTTGTCAACAACATTGACTCGCTCGATGTGGTGATCCCCACCTAACTTTATTCTACCTTTGATTGCCAGAATGGTCTGGAAACTATATATAGAATTGCTATCGTCGCCTTGAATGATCACCTCCTGGTGATTCCACTCAAACTTCACTACCTGATGTAGTGTTGATGCTATGGACCTAGCACCACGAATCCATGGTTGTCCCAACAGCACGTCTATCACTTGAAAATCAACATTGAACCAAGTAGGCCCCATTTGCAAACACATACTAATTTTCCCAATTGTGGACCTTTGAGAGCCGTCGAAAGCTTTCACATTGATGGCTCTGTCCTTTATCTTGTGCAGTCCCTTACCCAATGTCCTGAATGATACCAACGGACAAATATTGAAGCTGGACCCTCCATTAATGAGATTCTAGTGATAAAATAGTCTTTGCATTGCAAGGTTATGTGAAATTCCTTGTTGTGACCCAAACCTTCTGGTGGCAGGTCATCTTCATGAAAAGTGATCTTGTGACTTTCCAATACCTGTCCTACCATGTTAGCCATTTATCCACCGGTGATGTTGTTTGGCACATATGCTTCACTCAGCACCCTTAACAGGGCATTCTTGTATGCATTGGAATTTTGTAGCAACGCAAGGATAGAAGTTTGCGCTGGTATTTTGTTCATCTGGTTGATGATCGAGTATTACTTGGCATGTATATTTCTCCAAAGATCATCTGGCCCGATCTCGATGATGGGAGATCGGTTAGAGGCCTTCTTGCTCGACTCAGCAAGGTGTTCTGGGGTATAAACTCTACTAGTTCTCATCCTACCCTATGCTGTAATAGCCTCTCTGAAACTAACCTTACCTTTCCTTCTTACCTTGGTTGTGTAGTCCCATGGTATAGCCTTTGTGTGGAACGGTGTCATGGTCGACATCGCCACTGGAATCGGCGTAGCTATCTTTACTCCGAACGGATAATGTACCTTGGGCGAGAAAATTGCAACTTCAAATGGTGCAGGTGCATTAGCTGGGGACACAAATTCGACCTCAATTAGTGCTGGTGTCTTTGTAGAGGATGTTGCTTCAAACTCAGGTGGCACAGACATATTTACCTCGGCATCCCCAGAGGGCTGAATCTGGACTACGATCGGATTAAAGGTGGCTATTGTTATCTTTGGGTCATCACCTTCTGTGATCAAACCGATCGATCCCCCTGGATCCTAATCATCATTTATTTAGATCATGTGAATGCCTCTATCCTTGTGGTCCGGCAGAGGCTTATTGCCGACATTTGGAGCAGGCTCCTTTGCTACATAATCTTTTTATCGATTAAAGTCTTATTGTCGTTGACGATGATGAAGGTGGAGATTGAAAGTGGGCTAGTTGGTTTGTCCGAGTCAAGATGACCGATGTCATCCCTGAGGAGTTCCTGTCGTTCCCCGAAGGGTGGAAACATGCACGTAAGTGGTATGCTTTGTCGTTCCTTCAATTTTCGTTCATAGCAAAAATTGACCAAGTAATCGTATTATTCCCTTTATTGCAATAACTTCGTGGGCGTTGGGCCAAGTTCACGATCTGCCCGGCTAGGTTTGAAGGTTGGTGACCCATTTATCTTACAATGAACGCAGGTGGCGAGCTATGTCTCGTATCAGGTGGAGAGTGGATCATCAAGGTGTGTGCATATATTGCTTTTCTTTTCTACTGATATGTTCCTGAGGCAGCATTTTCCCACCTCATCAACGCTGAGCGTGTCATTTTTGTAGATATCAGGCAGTTTTTTGGGGCGAGGCAGCATTTTCCCAGAAAAGAGATAGAATCGTCGGCTTTCGAGCCGAGAGACGGCATCAGCAAGAGGATCCGGGACCCATCATGCGAAAGAGCTTCAAGTGTTGCTGATCGGACTCGTATTTCTAAGGATGGGGCATCACCCGAGTTGGTTGCCCTCGAGGTACCTACTTCCCGGTGAGCGGTATTATCAGGAGTGTGTTCTGATTTGGTGAAAACTTGCCATCTTTATTTTGCGGTGAGTTCGCGCATGATTCCCTTCATACCCTGCATCTTCTCCCTTTATTGAATTTTTCCTGCGCAGGCCTGTGATAGGCTCAAGTCCGAGTTGCTTCGTCAAAAGGCCAAGTTCCAGAGGGTTCGAGATGAGGGAGAATCCCTTAGGCTTCTTTTCAAGGAGAAAGAAGTTGAGCTGCAACAATTGCTATATGAGGCATATTGGATCTTGAACTGTGAGAGCTATTTGATTAAGTAGGTAATTTCCCATAGTTCATTCTTCTTCTATTTAATTTTTAAGGCTAACTTCTTCTTGCCGTGTTAGCTGCAAAAAAAAAAAGACAAAGGCCTTGGAGTACCTCCGGGGTGAGGTGAACCGTGTCAGGGCAGCTTGCGAGGAACTAAGTGTCCAGGTGCAGTCTCAAGCCTTGGAGAAGGTGGGTGCTTCATCCAAGATTCTTGCCTTTGAGGCCCAGCTCAACTTGTCCCGAAGTAAGGCCAAGGTTCAAGCGAATATGAACGAGAAACTGGAGTCTGAATTCTCGAAGGTCAGGGGCGAGATGTTGACGCTCGGGCGGAATTGCGGCTGTTTGTCACACCTCTTTTTTCTACTACACCCCGTGAAGGGTATAATATAGGGATTTTTTCCAATTAAAGGACAATCGAAACGGGATTCGTTTATTAAGAGATTCAGAGTCGCCACTTGGAAGATTTATGGTATCCCAAGTCACCGGTTTGAATCACAAATTGAGGAAAAGGTTTGACTCTATTTGACAGTCGCGAACCAAAAATCCGAGTAAGGAATTCTGTTAATCCGGGGGAAGGTGTTAGGCACTCCCGAGTTCCGTGGTTCTAGCACGGTCGCTCAACTGCTATATTTGGCTATTTATTTGATTTTAGTACATGTTTTGATCTATGTATTTTTAACTATGAACCGCTTTTATTATTATTATTTTTAGAGAATTGCAACGTCGTGAAAACATGTCTCGAACCGCGTCACATAAATGCACCCGCAATTTTTGACACATTTCGACTTCGTTGAGATTTGGATTTGGGTCACATAAATGTGCACCCGTATTTAGGAAGGTAAAATTATTTAAGTAACGAACCTAAAGCAACTAACGTGTTATTATCTTTGGGGAAAGTCGTGAAATTCGCTAAACGCCCCATCCCGAAATCTAAGTATTTTTAGTATAAACATTTATTGAGGGCCCCGTAATTTATTCATTTTTATTTGGCGAGGCTCATCTCATTTGTTTTAAAAGGATATCCTAAGGCAAGCTACAATTTTCTACTTAATCTGTCTCTGCTAAAACCTAATTAATAATTATTGTTTAAGAATTACTACATTTAGGTCCACAAATTCCAAGTATCCCGCGTGAGGGAATTATAATTCAAATCCGGCACAAAATGGGCCAATCGCAGGCATGGACCCAGGCCCCAAACGAATATGCAAATCAAACTTGGGCCTGGGTCGTTCATTTTGGCCAGAAGCCTATACCGCTTGAAGTGGGCTGTCGAACCCCAGTAACGTTTCAACTCTCATAAAACAAATACCACTGAAGTTGTTTCAGATTATGCTACCCAAGGAGATAACGAATGACTTGATTATAGGTAATTATAATTTATTTTAGTCATGACTTTTTACACAAGCATGTGACATTCAGGCAGAACTAGATATGGCCATAATTACCCTACGCTTTCAGATTAACACAATCTCAAATTGAATCAATTTCAGCAATTCAAAGCCATTTATACAAACATGAGACAGAAATGTTGATTCACTACTGAGGTACTTCCTAGTCAAATACATGAGGTAACAATCAGGGAAATAACTATAGCATTATCATGAACCTATTTTAACAAATGATTGCAAAATTATTTACTCCTAACAATTCAAATACTCAGTCATCAACACTTAGTGCATATCAAGTCATTGAACCAGTTTCCAGCTCGAGATGTATTCAAGTTCCGCTTATTTAAACTAACAACTAACTAAACCAACTATGTCTCAGACATTCCAAGTTAATAGTAAAAAATCCATTGTAATTTAAAACAGTCCTAATTTAATTATAACATCCCAAGCATAACAGAAGTATTCAAATTGCAGTTCCACAGTAGAGCTTAAGCCTCAATTTCATTTCATTGTCAACAGAGGAAGCCACATCAACAGAGTCTCAGAAATGTGTACCTGGAATTCAATAACACAAATAAAGAAAGGAGATATTAGTAGCAGCTCAAACACAGCATATCAGCAAGTCTCAACAGCAATAACCAGCAAATAACCCCAGAATTAGCTCGGACAGACCAGATTTAACTTGAAAATACCTAGCAACACTTGAAAATGTCAACAGACCAATACTCGTACCAAAAACTAGTTTAATTGGACCCAAAACTACTTGAAATCAGCATAATACACCTCTGAAATTCCACTAGCTAGATACTGAACCAAAAGATGTGAATGAAACAACTAGAACTCAAGATTATTCTACAACACCCAATGGAACAGTAGACTTAATATCTATATCTATACTCTCAGTGTATAGTTAGTGATTTCCGAAGTATTTTCCTCTCTTTCTTCACTGGTCTCTCAGAAACTGACTGTCCTAACAGCTTTTTCTCTCTTTTAAAATTTGTCCAGAACTGAAATCCTAAGAAAGCTCTCAAAAACTCTCAAACTTAGTCTGTTCTCTCAAACTGAATCCCCTTCAACTCAAACTCTGTATGTATGAATCTCCCCCTTTATATTCTGTTTTTCCTCAACTCTCAAAAGAAAACTAATTGTCTAAAAAATGATCATCAACTCTCAAAAGGATGCAGAATCTCTTTTCAAACTAAAATGATGTCTAGCCACTAATCCCCTTTTCAGAATGTCTGAATGTAGTTTTATATATCAATGTTTTTCTTTCTCTCCAACTCTCCTCCTCTCTGTATCCCCTACTCTCTATGTTTTAGTTTGTCTCCCCCTTAAGCTCTAAAAACTCTCTCCATTTATATTCGAAACCAAAAACCCCTTTTTCCAGCTCTTAAGAGCATTAAGTCCATTAAGAAATATATTTTCTTCCCACATTATTCCCTGAGCTTTTCCACTAATGCATGTTAGTTCCATTATTAACTCTTTTTTATTATTCTAATCCAATTAATATGGGCAGCCTGAATTTTAAATTCAGGCGTGCCCTGACAACCAAGTTGGCATCCCACTTGGGTTCTGATTCATTTGCTCTTGTGAATTACACCCAAACTCCTCATTAATCAAATAAACCCTAGACTGACTAACAAATATGATGCACATTCGAAAAGCAAATCAGTTGGTCCAAATAATAGCAATTCCGAGTAATTTCAACAAAACCTAACCGACTGACTTAGAATTTAATCCTTACAAACAGACATCCTAATTATACGAAACAAATCCTAGAAGATAAACTAAAACAATCAATAGATGAAATAGTTTATACAAGGGAGCAAATCAGTTTTCACATTGAAATTGATCAGAGAAAAAGAAAGAGACGAAGAAGATGAATAACCGGAATAACACTAAAAATATAAACATACAAAGAAATGACAAATAACAGGAACCCACCGGATAAATTGGGAATCAATCTTGGCACCCTTACTTGAATTCGAACATCCATTTTGGATTTGAAATCGAAATGAACCTTAATAGAATGTTCTCGACTGAGAACACACGACTAAGGTCGATTACGACCTCAATTTTCTCATTTCGTATCGATTCTAGGGTTTGGTTCTTTCAGGGCCCGTTTAGTCGAGTTTAAATTCGAAAGAATCCTGCCTGATTCGAAGGGAAATGGTGATAGATTAGGGACGAGGGAGGTTGGGTGGTCATTTGGTGTTAGTTTGGTGGTCATCGGATGAACTAGGGTTCAGGGTCGATTCTTTGATCTAATATTCAAAACCCTTGGCAAGGATTTGAGGGAAACCATTTACGGATTTGAAGAGAGTGAGACGTGGGGATGTCATGGTGTAATTTTCAGGGTGATTAGGCGACTGCCACCGACGGAGGCGATTTTCGGCCGACGGTGTGCGGTGGTATGAGGTGGAGGGTTCGCTTGGTCTCTAAGGTTAGAGACAGAGAGGGAAAGGGGGGTGGGGGGTTTGACTTGGGGCGAGGTAAGGTTTAAACTTATATATTGGAGGTGTAAGTGAATCTAAACCGTTAGATCTGATGAGATCAACGGTTTGGATCACTTCATTAAATAGAAACGGTGTCGTTTGGGGTGGTAACGGGGCTGGATCGGCTATTGCGGTGAACGGGTCGGGTTGTGATGGAGATTTGTGACCGTTGGATCAAACCAATTCTACGGTCCAGATTAAAAGGACTGAAACGACGTCGTTTGAATAAGTCTAGGGATGGACTGAACCGTTTGATCGCATGAGATCGACGGTCCAGATTCATAATGCCCAAACGGTGTCGTTTTGGAGTGTCCACAGGTGGACTGGATTGGGGCGGGTATTAGGCTTAGGATTTTCGAATTAAGATGGCCCAATTTCCTAATTTTCTTTGTTTTATTAATTTCTTTCACATTTCTTTTCCAAAATTAAAATCCTAAATTAAATTATAAAACCAAATTAACTTATCAAAAATATTAATTAACTTCTACTAACAATTATCACACATAATTAAATACCAATTTAAAATAACATCACACATTTTGACATTAAGTGCTAAAAACGCAAAGTACATTATTTTTTTGTAATTTTTCGTTCTCGTAAAACAAATTATTATTTAATTAATTCCAAAAATGTATAATTAAATCCTAAATGTAATTGTAACATATTTTTTCTATTTTTCATTAGTTAAATAAATAAACATGCCCAAACAAATGCACACAATAAAAGAAAATACCACAAAAATCCACAAAATAGCAAACAACACAAAAATAATTTTATTTTGAATTTTTGGGAGTAATTCTCATAGGAAAAAAATCACGTGCTCACACTGTGAAAGTACAGGGGGGGTGAATTGTAGATAATTAAAGTTAATCGTTAATAAGTTCACTTAAAACTTAGGTAGTCGACTGAATATGGCAATCTTGCAGATATAGTAATTCGAGGTAATAAGCAAAAAGTAAATGCAGAATTTAAAGACACTAGGAATTTTTATACTGGTTCGGATTCAATGTGAATCCTTATCTAGTCCCTTTAGGTTGCAAGGTATTTCTCTTAAAGTGAATAAGTTTTCTTTTGAGTACAGATTTGATGTATGTCACTCAGTTTCTCTAGCACTCGTTTGATACAGTGCCTCACCTGTTGTATGCCCTCTTTCTATCCCTGACTTGTTACACAGTAGATCTATATAGGTTACTATGCTTGTTTGCAGTAGAATGAAGAAAGTTCTTTTGGTTTGATCAAAGTATACTAAGGATGGAGTTACACTGCAAATTTATACAAGGATGAATGGTGAAGGCTTGTCAACCCAAGGGTTTTGATCCTTGGAAAGAGTTGATTCTTTCCACGAATAAAGAGCTATCCGTTACTTCTCTTCAGATCTTTTCCTTCGGCAGATAACGGGTTTGACAGGATTCTTCCATGATTGTTGGACCTTCTAATCTTGACCGATGTCCGGATCTTCTAGCTTTAATAGTTCTTCAGTGATTTGATCTGACTCGTCAATCACAGATTTCGTTGAATCTTTATTCCATTATGGCAGATTTGATTTCCCAGAATTATGGAGCTAATCCTGATTTGCTTATGTAGTACTGTTTCTTTCCTTGTACATTGTAAGTATTTCAGCCAGCTTCCCTTCTGAATAATTTCCTTCCTTGTTCGACATAGCTGTTCCAATAGTTCTTTTTTACTTCTTTGAACTCCTGCACATGCATATTAATTGCATCATTAAAATATGATCTAACAATCTCCCCTTTTTTTTATGATGGCAAAATAATATACATAAATGTAAGGATGTAAGCAACAGTTGACTTCCCTGTTTAGTACTAGCCGACTTGGCTCACCCTCAATGTGTGTAGTCCCTGAACTTGATCTCCCCCTCAATGTGTGCAGTCGACTTGTACCTATATAGTCTTGTCTATGCATGAGCAGCATAGTTGACTTAACCTGTTCAAAGAATAAGAGGTATTGTCTATTCATGTCGCATAGTCGAGTTAGCCTATATAACAAATAAAGAATACATAGTGGACCCTATGTATGCATAGTCGACTTGAACCTGCATATAAATCATTAACAATCTAGAAGATATATATTCTCCCCTTTTTTGACATCAGCAAAGAGAGATTAGCAAATAGTAGCAAAAAAATATCATCCACATAAGCAAAAGAAGAAAAAACATCCACGGGCACAGCCCTATCACAGCCAAACAAGTTTTAAGAGAGAAAAAAAATTGTCTGAAAACCACATCCATTTCAACGACACAGAAAGTAAGACTGGTTAAATATTTAGCACTCTCAATCATAAAGTTTATGACCCAGGAGGATAGCTTGATTTTGAGTTTGAGATGAGACAGTGGACAAAGAAGGTGTCCCTTTGAGAGAGGGTTGAGAAGGAACCAGTTCTGGGGAGAAGAGTGGTTGCAATAATGCGGGCAAGAACACTAGTTTCAAAGCTCACATCACTAGGCCTTAATTGATTGGGAAGAGTATCAGAGGGATTTTTAGCAATACACTGTTTAGCCTGGTCAAAGGTGATTTCAAAATTCTCAGGCCAGACATTCTTAAAGAGAGTAGGGAAACCAGAGCAGTGACAGAGGAAAAGAGAATTGAACAGACCAAAATCAAGACCAATGCGCTTACTAAGAACAAGAGTTTCAAGCCTATCAGGTTTTCTAGAGAGAAGATTAGCATAAAACATACGGACAATGGGTTCATACGCTTTAGGCGGAGAAATAGAGAGAAATTTTTCCCACCCTTGATATATGAAAAGATCCTTTACCTTGCAGTTGAGGGACTCCATATCATTTAGATCCACAACTCTTCCTTGGGCGATGGGCTTGTCCTTGAGAGAGATAAAGAAATCCCTACTTGGGGAGTCTCAGAAATTTATGTTGGAATCGAGTGAGGTAGAGAAATTGAACTTCGATTTCTTTTGAGTGGAAGAGGCAGGAGGTTCCTCCATGGGACGCTTACCAGAGGCTTTTTCTCCTAAAAGTTGAGAGTGTTCAGAGTACGCTCCTTGAGAAGAGGCACAACCCTCAGGATGATCAGACCCTAAGTCTACTTGCTCAGGAGGCGCGGAAGAGGGTTTTGCCTTTGAGCGGGTACTTTTTCTGGTGGAAGCAGAGGGGTTTTTGGAAGATTTTTCCATGGAAGAAGAGAGGGTTGCTACAGGTTGAAGAAAGAAGGTGGAGATGAAAGGGACCGAAAAAGGCTTAGCTTAAAGAGAAGAGATTTGACGATTGAGTATAGAAAAGGAAAGAGTGTCAGTCGAAGCGACGTGATGATTGGATTTCCAACTTTGACTGCAAACTGACGGAAAACAAAAAAAAAATATTCAAAACCGACTGCGTAATTAATGCACTGAAAGGGAGTAATTAGGACAAGTTTTTGAAAAAAATAACACTTCGGTCCTAAGAGTTTTTTGAAAACAAATGATGCTAAGTAATTTTCTCAAAGAACAAAATCTTCCTTCCAACAATGGTTTAGTAAAAATATCAGCTAATTGGGCAGAAGTGCCAACAAAAGTTAATTCTATGTCACCTTTAAGAACATGGTCTTTAATAAAATGATGTTTAATGTCTATATGCTTTGCTCTAGAATGATGCACATGATTTTTAGAGAGACAAATTGCACTAGAATTAGCACAAAAGATTTGTATAGGTTTGAAGGAAAGTTCATAGTCACCGAATTGATGGGACATCCACAGGAGTTATGCATAGCATTGACCAATAGCAATGTACCCAGCTTCAGTACTGGACAAGGCGACCGATGTTTGCTTTTTACTGTTCCAGGATATTAAAGCATTTCCTAGTAATTGACATATGCCACTCGTGTTTTTCGTGTCTTCTTTATCACCTGCTAAATCTGCATCTGATAAACCTTCTAATTTAAACGAGTTAGAGCGAGGATACCATAATCCATAAGATATTGTGCCAATAAGATATTGAATAATTCTTTTTACAGCAGTTAGATGTGACTCCTTGGGAACCGACTAAAACCTAGCACATTTACAAACGCTGGACATAGTATCTGGTCGACTTGCGGTCTGATACAGTAGTGATCCAATCATTAATTTGTATTTTGTTTCATCAGCTGGAGTACCTTGTTCGTCCTTATCCAAATTTGTAGCCCGTCTCATGAGAGTGGCAATTGATTTTGCATTGCTCATGCCAAATTTTTGGATCAGCTCCTTTGTATATTTAGTTTGACAGATGAAGGTTCCTTCTTCATATTGATGAATTTGAAGCCCAAGGAAAATGTGAGTTCACCCATCATGCTCATTTCGAATTCGCTTTACAAGAGGTTTGCAAATTCCTTGCACATAAGAGAGTTAGCACTACCAAAGATAATGTCATCAACATAAATTTGAATGATAAGATTACCTTTTGTTGATCGTTTAATGAATAGAGTAGTATAAACTTTACCTCTGGTGAACCCATGATCAACAAGAAAGGTACTTAACATGTCATACCAAGCACGTGGAGCCTGTTTCAGTCCGTATAGGGCCTTATTAAGCTTGTACACATGATAAGGGAATTTTGAGTCTTCAAAGCCTGGAGGTTGTTTTACAAAAACTTCCTCTTCGATGAATCCATTCAGAAAAGCACTTTTGACATCCATTTGAAACAATCTGAATCCCTTAAATGATGCATAAGCTAACAGGATTTGTATAGACTCTAATCTAGCTACTGGGGCAAAGGTTTCATCGTAGTCGACTCCTTCTTGTTGTGAATAGCCTTGAGCAACTAATCTAGCTTTGTTCCTTATGACCTGTCCTTCTTCATTTAGTTTGTTCCTAAACACCCATTTTACTCCAATGACGGATACATTTTCAGGTCGGGGTATCAGCTTCCATACTTAACTCTTACTGAATTGATCTAGTTCTTCTTGCATGGCTTTCACCTATCTTGAGTCCTTCAAAGCTTCCTCTACCTTTTTTGGCTCTATTTGAGAGATCAAAGCAATATTTGCTTTCTTTTTAAGGGAAGCCCAAGTTTTTATCCCTTCGTTTGGATCTCGTATGATATATTTCTGTAGATATTCAGTTTCATTTCTCCATTCATTTAGTCGAACAGTGCTTGTAGTCGGCTTTGTACGTTGTTTAGGAGTGTTATTGCTAACTTGTTCAGTCGACTCAACCACATCTGTAGGATTAGTTGACTCCTGTGATTTTCCTTTGTCCTGAACTTCTTGAGTTTGATCTTCGTCACCTGCATTAATGCCTTTCTCGACCAAGGGATTATTTTCATCGAATATAACATGAACAGATTCTTCTACGCATAAAGTACGTTTATTAAAGACTCTGAATGATCTGCTATTTAATGAATAACCATGAAAAATACCTTTATCACTTTTTGGATAAAATCTTTCAAGATTATCCTTACCATTGTTATGAATGAAGCACTTGCTTCCAAATGGATAAAAATAACTGATATTTGGGCGTTTACCTTTTCAGAGTTCATAGGGAGTCTTTTTCAGAATAGGCCATATGAGACAACGGTTGAGAATGTGACATGCAGTACTCACACCTTCAGGATTTGGGAGTGAATGTTCTAATAGCATGGTTCTTGCCATGTCTTGAAGTGTTCTGTTCTTTCTTTCCACAACTCCATTTTGCTATGGTGAACGGGGTGCGGAGAAGTTAGTGTAATCTTGATCGTTACAGAAATCTTCAAATGCTTTACTTTCAAACTCGCCTCCATGATCGCTTTGGATTTTTGAGATCAGATAGCCCTTTTCTACTTCAATCCTTTTGCAGAAAACTTCAAAATTTCTTAGGGCTTCATCTTTATGAGATAAGAAAATAACCCAAGTAAAATGTGAAAAGTCATCAACAATAACAAAAGAATATTTCTTGCCTCTTATGCTAGCAGTTCTAGTAGGTCCAAATAAGTCCATATGAAGTAATTGCAACGATTTTGAAGTAGACACCATATCTTTGTTTTTGAAAGAGCTTCTAGTTTGCTTACCCATCTGACATGCATCACAAATATGAGTTCTAGAGAAGTTCAGTTTAGGTAAGCCAATAACTAAATCATGCTTGGATAATTTTTCAATCAAATGCGTATTGGCATGTCCTAGTCTTCTGTGCCACAACCAAGGATCATCGGATATAGAAGTTAGGCAAATGTCACCATCTATATTTTCAAATCCATCAAGTATGTAGACATTTCCGTACCTTTTTTCAGGAAGAGTTATTTTACCTGATTCGTCTTCTATGGCACAGCCTATTCTCTTAAACTTTACCTCATATCCTGAGTCACAAAGTTGACTTATAGTTAGGAGGTTGTAATTTAGTCCGTCAACAAGATATACCTCAGTAATATCACAGTTGTTGTTGAAAGGAATAGTTCCAGATCCAACAATTTTGCCTCTTGAATCATCTCCAAATTTGACGCTTCCTCCATCAATCTTTGTAACCTTTGTTGACATGTGATTTTTGACCATCCCCAAGATTTTTTATACTTTAGCATGTAAATATTTAGTTTAGATCTAATATCGCTATTTTAACTAATTTTGACACTTTGACATTATTTTATCACAAAAAATAAAAATCATAAAAAATATTTTCCTTTATTGTAGCTAATAGATATTTTATGTAGTTGCTTTTAGTTTATCTTACTTTCCGTGAAATTAAAAAAAAATATTAATATAGTTCTGACAAAAGATAGAAAAGTTTCACAAAAATATACTATATAAAAGGGAAGAGATTTGAAGATTAAAAAGAAAGTTCCTCTACTCTTTATAGGTGGACCCCTTACAAATGGACAAAATTGGTTAGCAAACACCTTGCACAATTTAATTTTACAAAGGCAGTCAAGAGAAGGAGAATAATAGATATAGTGCACAATTCACTTGCACATGGATAGGGACCACTCACCTAACACACCTGGAGAGGGACCACTCACCTAACACACTAACATATTCTTCTTTCCACTCACCCACTCTCTCTCATTTTTTGAGTTATATAACTCTCACACACGACAGAAGAAATAAGAGAGCTTTTTTAACGCGGACCCCCCTTATATTGTCATCGGGCTCTCTCATCTTCAACAAAAAACAATCAGACTCACCTTCCACATAGGAAAAAAAGCTCAGCCTTTATCCATTTTCCAATGAGCTACAACACACACACGCAACAGAGATAACAAACGTAAAAAAAAAAAAAGAAAAACAAAAGAACAAAACAGAGGAAAGAACAGGCGTAATTGAGCTCATATTTTGGGTTTTACTCTTTGGGTTATGAGTGGCTATGAGTGATGGTGAAGACGCTTTGTTCTCTTTCAGTTATTTCCTCTTTGTAATTTTCTCCCTGCCACTGTTATTTCCTCCAAGTACTGTGTCATTTAATCCCAGATGAGAATTGCCTGATTTCATTGTATAACCATCTGAGAAATTCGAGTCAGTAAGGTCTTTCCGTCGAGGTGCAGTTCATGTTCCGGAAGTTCCAGTCAAGGTCGTCATTTGGCGTTGCATGCTTGGTTCAGATCTGCATATTGATTTAGTTTGAAAGGAAGTAGGTCCGACTTGATTCCAAAAGGATACGTAGCCAGCCTCTCTCTGGTGTTCAGTCACACCAAAATAAAATCCACATTCCCCTCCAAAGTTGAAACTGCGGCAAAAATTATAGTGGTTCGGCGACGGTTCGCCAGAAAGGTTCCAAAGTTGTAATGCCATCCAAACTCTTTTTTACCCCAAATCATGTTCAAGTCCTTCTGTTCAATCGGTGAGAATGTTCAAGGATCAGAGAATACATCTACTGGGATCTGATGCAATAAAAATGAGAAAAAGAAAATGAGAGAGTCTTATTGGTGATAACCCACATGGGCACTATAAGGCGATGGTGAGAAGAGAAATAAGAGAGGTCAGCTAGTAAAACCTGGAAAGAGGCCCCACTGATCGAAAAGAAGATCCACTCAACCATCAGCATCGACAAAATCCTGGCAAGGTTTCTCGAATTTTGAAGCAAAAGTTGTGATGAATTCCTGAGAGTTGGACGGTTTACACAAATCAGGCATCTTGTCCAAAAGGCATGTCATGTTCATTGAAGTCCGCATAAACTCCAGATAAGTCCTTCTTTCCTTTCTCCGAAAGGGACACTTCTTGTTTTTAAACTCATTCTTCATTCCATTGTTTGTTTTCTTTGAATCTCTTTCGGTCTAACACTATTCCGAAACTAAGACAAAGAAGGGATAGCAAGACTGATGTATAGGGCTTTCGTTTGACACGAGCTAACGTGCAAAAAGGTACCCATTCTCGCCAGGGGCACCAAGTCGACCCCGACTGGCCATGGCGGCCGATGCTTCAAAATCAAAACTCTTAGAAGGATAAAATCAAATTGAAGTGCCTATAAAGGCAAATGAAGTTGAAAAGGTCAAGTCCCACGTAGCTAACCGTCTCGGCAAAGGTTTGAAAGGCCAATGTTTCCCAATTGCTCTGAAGCTAAAGTTGGAAGAAAAAAGCAAGAAATAAAAGGCCTGTGAAGGTGAAATAAAGTTGGAAAAGGTAAGTGCCACGCAACTAGCCGTTCCAGCAAGTTTAAGGAGCCAAAAGTTCCCTGATGCTCCGAAAAAAAAGGAATATCAGAAAGGAAAGTCCTACGGACGCAAAGTGAAGTCTAAAAGGTTGAGTTCCACCGACCAACCATCATGGCAAGTCTGGAAAAACCATAAGTTCTCAGGGCCTGAAATAAAATCGGTCCCCAGAAAACAAGCAGTTGCAATTGAGTCCTTCATCAAAGAAGTCGGGCCGGTATCAAAACTATCAAGGCCACAAAACTAACCACTATTTCATACTAACAATATTTCTTTGTTTGAAAACAGGAAACGGGTACAATCCAAAAGCGACCTTGCAAGAAGCAGGTGCAACCAAAGAGAAACTACACAAGGGGTAGAAACAGCTTTGCAGCAATAATCAATCCAAAAGGTAAGTCTCTTCCAAATTCTTTCCTGCATTTTTACTCATATTTCTTAAATAAAAAAAACAAAACAAAAAAAAAATAATGAAAAAAAATAAAGAAGAAGAAAGAAAGCAGAATAAAATAAAATGAAAATCCCAAAAGGAAAAAAAACAAATCATGGTAGCATAGGACCCCATTCCTTAAATATATCGGCCAAAAAACCAAGGATCTCCCTGGCGTAACCCAAGGAGCTTGTTCTTTCCTAATCCCGGCAAAAAAATCGAGGATCTCCCTGGCATAACCCAAGGAGCTTTTCCTTATCAAATCCCGGCCAAAAAATCGAGGATCTCCCAGGCATAACCCAAGGATCTTTTTCTTTTCAAAATCCCGGCCAAAAAACCGAGGATCTCCCTCGCATAACCCAAGGAGCTTGTTCTTTCCAATTCCGGACCAAAAACCGAGGATCTCCTTGGCATAACCCAAGGAGCTTTTTCTTTCCAAATCCCGGCCAAAAAACCGAGGATCTCCCTGGCATAACCCAAGGAGCTTTTTCTTTCCAAATCCAGGCCAAAAAACCGAGAATCTCCCTGGCATAACCCAAGGATATTTTTCTTTTCAAATCCCGGCCAAAAAACCGAGGATCTCTTTGGCATAACCCAAGGAGCTAGTTCTTTCCAAATCCCGGCCAAAAAACTAAGGATCTCCCTGGCATAACCCAAGGAACTTTTTCTTTCCAAAATCCCGGCCAAAACACCGAGGATCTCCCTGGCACAACCCAAGGAGCTTTTTCTTTCCAAATCCCGGCCAAAAAAATGAGGATCTCCCTGGCATAGCCCAAGGAGCATTTTCTTTCCAAAATCCCGGCCAAAAAACCGAGGACCTCCCTAGCACAACCCAAGGAGCTTTTTCTTTCCAAATCCCAGCCAAAAAACCGAGGATCTCCCTAGCATAACCCAAGGAGCTTTT